>JAQFXL010000263.1:0-25269 GCA_034693445.1 Edwardzetes edwardsi | reverse complement strand
AAACAGAGCAAACATTTATTATTATTCTCTTTTATTATTTATTATTAAAACATAATATACGCTTTTTCCTATATTTTTTCCATTTGAAATAGACATAGACTAATCAGTGTAATTTTTTTTAACTAGTTTAATCTTGTTTAATATAAATAATATGATAGAAATAACAATTTTAGTTGATGCTCTGTATTTGAATGAAATGAGCTTGGAATTGAAATTTTTCTCAAGTTTAAAGCTGGAATCAATACTTGATACAAGTAATTGAATTTTTGATGGCTTAGCTGATTGGTTGGTTACATGGTGTAGGATGTACATGGTGAAGCTGCTTTGTTAAACAATTGTTTTGAAATTCTTCGCAAAAGTTGATGAAAATGTAGCAAAATAATGAGCTTGGTGAAATCAAAATTTTCAGTGCTCTAAAAGTTTTCATAAATATTTAATAACATTCACAGGCATTGTTTGAATTATTGGAAAGACATGAAGAATGTGCTGTGCGTTGCCTCCACTCAGGCTATTATTGTGTGGTTTTGTGTAACTATTATTACAGAAGCACTTATTCATTGTTTTCGCTTTAAAACTATTTTGCATATAAGTTGGTAACAAAAGGATTCCAATGAATTCCAAGGACGTAATCCACAGTTTGTTATGTCTCTCCCTTCGCCTCTGATAACAGTCAAACTACAAACTATTGTAAACTCACATTACTTTTGCTAACTTTTCGTGTTTTCCAATGAATTGTGTTTTGTTTCAAAGTGAGCTTTGATCGCAAATTGCAATCGTTTTACCATTTCATTAAAATCAATGTTTTGTTTGAATTAATCGTTTTTAATATCAAAACTATTCATAAACTTTATAATATAAGCGAACTTTTAATTTGATTTCCAGTTATAACTGAATCTTAAGTTCGATATCATATTAAAAGTGAATGACTTTTCAATTCTTATCGAACATTGTTTTCATGACTCGAATTGAAAGCAACTGAAAAACTGTGAGTTTAATATTTCATAACTTCGATTGCAATTTAACTCATTTTATTACAGTTTCACAAACAAAATATTTATTGAGTAATACATCTTTCAGTTTGAATCAAATTTTCGATAATAAGATATTTTGATTACAATTTGCATCTAGTTCTATTAAAAAGTTTACTTTCAAAGTTTTCTAATGACTCGTTATTTAATGTGTTGTTTGAATCTGATTTTTTAGATCATAACTGTGAAAGAATCTCATAAACCCCAAAGTATTGTAAAATCCATCCTCCTCCGAATTTCCAGTTCCAACTTGTTAAATAGAGTAACACTTTTTGAAAGATTTATTCAAACTTGCACATCTATCTTGGCTAATTTTCAAATATTATTGCTTAAAATATAAAAAATTTCACATTTCGCACATTTTCAAAAATAAAGTGAAAATAAATTTGTCCGAGGTTTAAGAAAATAGTTTGTGTGTTGGCTTCAAGTCTGTGCCACCGCTCACGACATTAATGCCGAAGAATATCTGAAAATCAGTTTTTGTGACAATAATAGAAATTTCAAATACTTTGAGTGGAAGTAATAACTTATTAGTAATAAGATTACAAAATTGGCTCAAATTTTAATTATTTATTACTTTGAAAGTTATTATAATCTTTATTTCAATTTTAAAGACTTATTTCTTCTGACATCTGAACAAAAACTTTGTTTTAAACGTCTTTAATGATCACAAATCAAAGAAATTGAATTTATTTGAACTGATTTCTGTAATTAAAGTATCAATAATTTGTATGACAATTGAATTCCTTCTCAGATAATATCAAATTTGATAACAAATTGGGAAAAGATTTTCAAATTTAGGTTAAATATTTGCAGATTGTTTTAAACTCCAATTATTTGCAGTCAAATTCAAAATGTAAATCAAAGACAGTAACTATTAATTAGGTGTTTCTTATTTTATTCAATAATTTTTTTGTTTGACTTTATTTCAAAATTTATTAATATAGAACACCTTCTTTGTACATTAAGTAACTATGCTTAGTCGGGATGTGCAAGGACTGGTATGGATTCTTGATTCGTCAAATTGGTGATGTGTTCGTGGTGAATGTAATATAAAAATTATCAGATAAACATTTAACTCATTATAACTCGTGAGGTGGGACTTTATTTATTATCATTGAAACGGCAGCACAACCTAATTGCTAACAATTATTATTAGACGAAATCTTTTGCTCTTTGATTACAACAGAGAATCTTTTGTTTTGAAATTTATTGTTTTTATTTTTTTCTTTAAAAATCAAAGAATTCAAAAAATACAAACTATTCTATTATAATATGAAAACTAGATTTTTCACTTTTATTGTAATCAGGGTTTGTTCAGCACATACCCTATGCTTAATAGGAAATAGAATCAATAAATTTTATGCTTTTATTCAAAATATGTGAGCTTTTTTGCTCAAGTTAGTCTCAAAAGAGTTTGTAAAAGTGAATTCTCTCTTGAAATCCATAGAAAAGATTTGCTGTTTTGAAATCATTCTTATCAGTGATTAATGAATTGAAAATTAATAAATTAAGTTTAAGCACAAATATTCCGGATTTTTGATCCCAGGCTTTACATTTTATATAAGACATAGTTCTAATTCCCGTTAACATTTTTATTCTTGGCTAAATCCTCTTCAAATTTCTCTAATTTAATTAAAACTCTCCTATTTTTTATTGAAATACAATGATTTTGGGTTTTATTACAATACATACAAACAATTTCCTGAATGATGAAGAAATAGTTTTTTTTTCATTTTTTATTCATTCATTAAGAATCGAGAACTTACCGAGAATAGTTGAAATTTGATGACTTTATTATCATTATATAATTATTGAATAAAATATGTCCTTATTAATTTATATTAGAAATAAATTCAGTTTCTCATTATTTGTGTAATTTATTATAGTTTTTGTCAAAATCCATAACACAATAAATCTGTTTATTTGTATGGAATCGGATCTGACAATTGAGGTGAGGCTGCGCTCATACAGCGCTCATACAATGATTTGAGTAAAACTTTTCTCATTGGTTTTGATTGTCATTTGGGCCGAGTTTTCATCGCTCCTTTGCTTCTCATTCATTCATTTATCTTAAATTTTGTCGCATTATTTCTCTAAATACGAGTAAAGACTGCGACACATAATGTTGTAAAGTAGTCAACATGTAGTCACTACTTGTGGAGTGGTTGTCACCTCTTGATTCCGATCCGTCACAAGTGATTCAGTCTTTGATTCTATAGTTTGTGATTTGATTTTCACATATTATCTGTGATTTATAAGAAATTTGATTTCACAGCAAATGTGATGAAGTCGTAAGTTTTCAAATGATATTTCGTTTCTTTTCATTCAAAGCATTTTTTGATTTTGATCTCAAACTAAATGAGTTTTTCGCTCAAAACGATAGATATTTATTGTATATTAAAGGCATTGAAAGTATATTTATTGATTGAGTCCCACATTCATTGCTTATTATTTCAATATTTCAATGATCTTTAAATAACTAAAAGCTTAACAAATGATTGCGAAACTCGAATCAAAAGCGTATTTTAAGCGAAATCCGAGACAAAGCTTTTGGATTCAATTTATTCGATGCTTTCATTATTGTCTTATTAAAGACTTTGCTTACGATTCTTAAGGATAACTACTTTTGATTGGTATCACAAAAATGTTTTGTTTTCTAATTTTTGAATTTTCTTCAATTTGATTGGTGACGCAAACACTGCTTCCGGAATTTGACATTAAAACCTTCAGCCTTCAGTTGTCAGAGATAATTGTTTTACCAGAACTCAGTTTCATCCATCAAAATAATTTATTTGAAAACATTCATATTTCACATACGATGTAATCAATATAATGAAACAAATATGGGTTAGTCTCTAATGAATTCTTCATCATTTGTTTTCAGTATTATTTTTTTTTGTTTTCAATTATTCACTGAAAGCTTGAAGAATGAATTGAATGAACAATTAACTTGTTTTCAGTGAAGTTGAATTGAGTCATATGTTTTCATCGGAAACATTGCGCTGAAAATATAGTGCCGAATACATATTTGATACCAATTTTCACTTTTATGATTCACCCACAACAATTTACTCAATTGTGAGGATTTTAAGCAACAATACCACTCCATTCCCTTTTACAACTAACTTATCTGAAGTTATCAAAACATCTTTACTTAATGTTATTATTGGTTTGTTTTCAATTGAATACCATTTTTGAAAATGATATTCTATTGATTCAATCAAATTATTGTTTGAATGCTAAGTTTACATATCTGGTTACTTTAGATCTTGTTAGATTCATCATAGCTTTATAAAAGCAACGATTCTGATTCACATATCTTTAACAGTGAAATATTTGGCCTTAAATTTAGTGATTAAGTCAAACAATGGTTAAACTTTGATTTAATTTATCTTAAAATCAAAGTCAAATTGAATGTCTGTTTGTTTGTCATAAATCTTATATCAAGATATTTGTTTGAAGTCTTCAAAACCTATGAGAAATAGCTTTCTTATCGATTTTCACTTCTATTGGAATATTTTTTATGAGTTTCCCTAAAATTATTTGATATTTGCTTTGAATATCTTTGAAATGAGTTGCGATTTATTACTTTTGTGTTTCTATTATAATTAAAATATGTTTTCGTATAACAAATCTATTCAATAGTTTTCTGAGAATCAATCCTCAAAACCCCTTTCTTTGAGTCGTGTTTTGAATTTTAATGCCGAGAATAGGTGTAAGCATAATCTAGTGTGATTTTAAAGCCTTTCCAGTTCATCTGGATTCAAAACAGACGTTCAAAGTTTGATCCATACTTGAAATGTGCTTAATTTGAATTCATAGATGAAGACAACTCTGATCTAAACAAAGATAATCGAAGTGAACGGACATCGAAACCAAATAAAAAGTGTAATCGTTTTCAATGCGAACTCATATTATTAAAGAGGAGTAAGACTTTGACTATTGTCTCAAAACTAATTTATTCAAATTGATTGTGGCGTCAAATAAGTGTCGACTCTCTTTCAAGACTTTGAAGGTTACAACAGATTACCTGTTCATAAGATTTCCATTTTTTCTTTTCATTTTTGATTGTTCTATAATTTTTTAAATTCCTTGTTATAACAAACGCCTAAATGTTTTCTAAAACTATTATTCTTTCATTTTATGATTATTTCCTTCGATTGCAAAAATAGAAATTTACAAAAAGATTATAATATCTTATCGTTTGCTTTCCTGTTTGTATATACAGTTAAACACTATTTCTGACTAATATTTCAAACGAGTTTTGATAGAAAAATAATTGCAGTTTTCGTTTTCATTCATTCCTTTTTTAAACTTCATTTGCAAACTTGATATTGAAGTTTCAAAAAACAGTCTTTTAATTATGATATCGATTGTGTTGAAGACCACACTTCCCTTTTTGACAAATTCAGGACTCAGTGGTCAAAAACTATTGTGAGTTCAATATTTGTGTCAATTTATCCGTTGATAATCTCATTCATTCAAATTATTTGAATCTTAATTTTATTGAATGTTAAGCCAAAACTTGAATTATGTTAAATAATAAACTATCATCTTTTTAGGAATTACTATAATACAATTAGCTCTTATACAGTGATGCGTAAGGTCGGCCAAGTCAAAGGGGTTGTTGGAAGTTTTTTTTTCAAAGGGTAGTCGACCTAAACCTCGACGTCAATAGACGTAAGGTAAAAATTGCGGTCGGCTCAAAGGGAGAAATCAGGGTATTTAATATCTGAAGGGGGTATATTTGGGCTATACCTCCTTTTGCACCACTGCTCTTATACAACAGATTGAAAATGTATCACTTCTTGAAGTTTAGTTATTTGACTTTTGAACAAACAATTAATTTGAGATTCAAAGTTAACCGCTTCCATCCTCTAAAAATATCAAAACCATGGTAATCCCTTGAAATATTAGAGAATTAATATTATGGCAAATCGGAATAACTCAATTAGCACTCCACAAAATTAATGGTATATTTTTTTCACTTAAACTGCTTAAGAGAATAACCTCTCCCTGTATTTGCATAATTTGTTTGTCATAGATGTTGTCATAAGTGATAACTCATTCACTCATTTATTTCATTTTTCAAATGCATGTAATTCTTCTAAACTCTTGAATAATAGCTTTAGACGTATTGAATAACGAATCAATTATAGCGAATAATTGAGAATTAGCTTGCTTATTGATTGGATGAAACCAATCAAAATGCCTTTTAATTGAGAACACCAAAAGAAAAACTACTTTTGATCTTTCGTTAAACTTGTTCTGATGAGATTTCTTTTGAAATATTGAATGCATTTGAAAGACTGATTCCTAATTTGGTTTTTATCTTCCATTTAACTGATCTTTTCTGATATAAATCGGTATCGAAATAACAGATATTCTTATTTTTTTCGTACCTTCGAGTAAAACGAGTTATTTTTAAAAATTGAACCGAATGACCTTGTTAATGCACTATTTGACAATTACTTGAACAACTAAGAATTTGAACCTGAAAAATAAATAATACAAGCTAATTGAAAACTTATCTTATCTTGAAGTTTTATCTGGTTATCTGTTAAGGAAAGTTTCTCGAAGTTTTTCGAACAAATTCTAGTATTTCTATATTTTATAAGAAAATGTTTTTACCTCTGATTAATTGGAATGACATCAAGCCCTCTAGTGATACCTTTCTCATTTTATTATTATAATTGGGATTTTATGATACAAAAGTAGACAAATATTTTCCAACTTTTGTGGTTTTAATTATCCTGATAAAACATTTGAGACAATGAAACTGAATGAGTGAAAGATAATGCACTTCTCATTTGCATATTTTGTTTGATTTATTCATTTTGTAATAACTTTTTTCTTTTTAATTTCATTCATTATCTCATTTTCTTATTCATTAATACAATGGAGAGAAAGAATAGACATCTCATTGTGTTTCACATCTTTAATAACGGTCTGAAAGTTATGTTAGTCTATGAAACGACCAGAAAATTAATTTCAAAAATAATGCATTCATTAAAATAATAATTTAAACGCCAATACATTAGTGAAAATATTATAATAATTTTTCATTGCATACAAATGATTAGCACTGAATCCAAACCAATGAAGTCCTCAAATTGAGTGTCGACTTATTGAAGAGCTAAGAGAATAATTGTGTAATTATGATGAGCTCACGAAACAAAGACTTCAAAGTCTAAACTGACTGTAAATTCTGTGTAAAATCATTTGAGATGAAAGAGAAAACTTGTGTTAAGAGAGGATAAGTTTATCTTAATATAAGGCGAGTCCTATTGGAACCCATTTATAGTACGGTCTCTGTTTTGCTGTTTTCTGGTAGTATTCGTCGAAATGAGTTTAAAAATAAGTATAATTTAATTACTCATTTTGTTTCGCGACACAATGACTGACTAATCGTTGCAATTGTTCGGATAATTTATATTTAGATACAAAAGAGATTATTCACTAATAATTTTAGACTTAATTTCTTCTTTCGCTGCGTTTGTGTTAACGAATAGATGTGTGAAGACTAGAGTGAAGAATACACTGAGGAGTGGGTTATAATTCAAGTCAAGAGACAAACTAATTACCGGCTCACAAATTCTTTGAATTCATTCTGATTAGAATTAGACTGATTTGTGCCAAATATTGATTCACATTTGATTCGGTTTTCATTATTTTTCTTATGTTAAGCCAAATGAAAGTCAACACAAATCTATAGTTTCGACAATAAATAAATGTTTGTCTTAAATAATAAGCTCTTTGTTTGTCTCACTTAAAGACAGTATCATTTAAATCTTGATTTCTTTTTGTTTGCCTCAATTTTAGGTCTTTTCTTTCGTGTTTTTTGATCCGATGCCAGTTCTAAGTACTTGTGATTTAACAGATGAATAAGAGCTGAAACATCGGAGCACTCAATAAGTCGGTTCATATAATAGCTATGAGTCATCAAGAGTTGCATCAAACAAATGGTAAGAATAGCAACGATTCCAATAACACGAACAACACTACGGCTGTCGAGAACTCGAGCGAAAGTGACGAAGACATGAAACTATTCACTGCTCGCGACCAACCATCTAATGACAATGAGTTCAACAGTTCCAATATTCACAATCGGCGGTCATCACAATCTCATCTTCACTCACATCAGATCCATTCAAAGCCAATTCGTAAAGAAAGGTTAGAGAAGATGTCATCCAAGCGGTCAATGGATGATGTCTTGAAGCGACTGAACAAATATAATTCAGATAACGAGACAAACTCTGATAACAAGCACAATCTGTTGACCAACGCTTTCGATTTGGCACAATTGGCCACCGCTTCCAATGACAGACGAAATATTCAGGAAACGGAACAGAGACTGACTGTAATGATTGAACAGTTGCAGCACTTGAGACAAAAGCTGGTCAATCAACAGGTTTCGGTAAATTCAATTGTTCTCTCTTACAATAGCTTTGCGCAGACGTTAGTCACGGATCAGATTTGATCCAATAAACAAATATATTGTCGCCCATTGGATAAGATATGTTGTATTGTCTTAACACAATTCCTACTAAAAATCAATATAATTGAAGTGCATTTCATAAACAGAAGGCCTATAATAGGACTGACTGATGATAAACTCAGTTCTATTTGTTAGCTCTTTTTGACATTTATCTCAAGTTTTAGTTCAATTAATATCTAAAATGATAATCATTTAATAGATTTCACAAACAATCTATAATTCTATATTTGAATATATTATTTATAAATCACTCAAAAATTGCTTTTTTAACTCAAATTATTTTGTTTTTAATTCTATTGAATTTGAAAACAATATTCTTAAAGATTTTCTTTATCCGACTTTTTTTTATAGCAATAGATAATTAAGAAAATTTCGGATTTAGTTAATTCCGGGTCATTTCATAAAGTTAAAGCTATACATATGCAGGAAAAAGCTCATGTAACTACCAATGAAATAAATGGATAGTCAATAAATGAAGAATAATATGAGTTAGTACAAATTAAAGAATAACTGATATTTTAAGCAGAATTAGTCTTACAAGAGCAAATATGTTGATTGTGTAATTGAAGTCAACAAGCATAATATTTAGAGAATAATATACACCTGTTCTTATGATTGCCATCACTCCAATTAATTCCTCTCTAGTGCTCTGATTTTTTTAGCTAAATAATGGTATCTGAAAGGAAAGGCTAAATTTGACATTAGAGTGAAAGGAAAGACTACTCGGGAATAGAATTTGTTTATTTGCAATTCTCTTATCCATTATTAGACATATTTTAACAAAAAGCTTATAATTGTCTTCAATTCTTGACTTTTTGTCAATTAATGATCAAATTGTTTGCAAACCTTAGAGTGTAATGAAATTTCAATGCAACTCAAATATAATGTCATATCAATAAAGTTTGTTCATTAGGACAGGTATTTTACTTGGTAATAATTAATATTTTCAGTTTAAAATGATACAAGAATTAGATTTCGTGAACATGAATAAAACCAAATTGGATATTTTTAGAGACGTCTCTGAGACCAAGGTCTATTTATTTTAAATTATATTAATTGAAAAAAATGTTATTAATAAATGAGTTTAATCTAAATCTTGAAAATTAGGAGAAATAATATGTGATTCTTATGACAGAACTATTCGTATTCGAGTGGCTCTCAAACAGAAGATAATCAGTTAAAGAGACAAAGAGATCAGATTCTGGAACAACAGCAGAAGATCCAGGAATTGCAGGTTTTACTGATTTCAGTAATATGTTTAGAATTTTTCTAAATTTAAAATGTTAACTTGATAATAGCAACGACTGAGTGGTCAATATATGGCTGCTTCAACTTCTTTGCCTCATCTTTCAATGGCATCTATGCCTTCATCTGCAGCACAACTCATGTTTTTGCCATTTTTCAACGGCAGTCCTCTCACATCAATGCCACCGATCAGTTCTAATGGTCTGAATCGGAATGACTGCAATGGTATTGAGAAGTACTCTTCTGTAAGTCCGAATCAGAACGAAATGTATTCAAACTTCAAAATGTCTTCACATTCTTCACCATTACTTCATTCGCGTGAATTAAAAGCGAGTGATTCAGAAAACGTGAGAAATTCTGTCATTTCATCAGAAGACGAGAACTATAGCGTAAACGCACCGTTGAATTTGAGTAAACCAAAACTTAGACCCAGTGGTGAACTCTCGCCTTCAGTCCCGGTGGACATTATTTCAAGAATAACACACGAATCACACCTGAATCCAACACAACCTCTGATCCACGAGAGCGCACAAATGTCAATGTTTGCCGATAACTCGTATTGGAATCCACTCTCTTTTCCGGCACATCTGAAGAAAAATCCATTCAATTCAGCGATGGCTCTTCACTCCTCTGGCCTTGAACTTATGCCATCCATGGATAGCATCAACATGTACTTGGCCAACAATAGCGTTCCATCTATGTTAGTGCCTGCATTGAATAAGGACAGCACTAGTTTTCATTCCACACCAGATAACAGCGAGAGAAAGAGCGATTCAGTCATTACATGTCAGAGTGAGCACAACCTATCTTTTGCTATCAAATTATTTATTAATTGAAATGTCTTTTAAGGTAAGCTTTTGGGCGCAAAAATCATTCGTCAGGTGAAGAAAGATGCGGACGGAAAGCCTCACGTCAAGAGACCAATGAATGCTTTCATGGTATGGGCTAAGGATGAGAGAAGAAAAATATTGAAGGCCTGTCCCGATATGCATAACTCCAATATCTCGAAAATTTTAGGTAATTTTAAATTGACTGAAACGCTAATATTGAATTGATTTGGTGTAAAGGCGCTAGGTGGAAGTCTATGTCCAATTCAGAAAAACAACCCTATTATGAGGAACAGTCTCGCCTGTCCAAGATGCATATGGAGCAGCATCCAGATTATAGATACAGACCTCGACCGAAGCGCACGTGTATTGTTGACGGCAAAAAACTCAGGATTTCTGAATACAAACAATTGATGAAAAGCAGACGACAAGAGATGAGGAACTTGTGGTGAACTTTGTTTTTGATTATATGTTCATGCTCATTTAATCGACTGCTTTCTATTGAACAGGTACAAAGACAACAGTAGTCAGAATTTGCTGGACGTACACGACATGAATAGCTCTGCATTTTTAGCCGAATCTCTTGGCGGCAAAGTCTATGAAAACGAATTACTCGACTGTTCCGATGACAACAGTATCTCACAAAACGAGTTCGACTCCGACTCGAGATCTCATTCGCCAAATATCGACACCGATTTGAATCCAATCGACGATTAATCACACATTTTAAACGTTAACTTAAAACTAATTTATTTGGATTAAAAGGATGAGCCACTGCTCAATGTTTCCCACAATTTACTAAATGACTTAATTAACTTTTAAGGCTTACATTAATACTCTTTCGTCGATATATTGTATTTATTTATTTCAATGTATTGTAATGTAATTTATCTGAATATTTGTATTTATAATGATTTCCAATACATTAATAATAATTATATTAATTATAATAAATTGTCGCAAAACTTATGTCTTATTTCTATCACTAATCAATGTATTCATCTGTTAAACGATTCAATGTTTCGAATGTAAATTCAATTAATTCAATAAAAAGTAGTCGAATCTCGTAATTAAAAAAGAAAATGACCAAGGACATCAACTCATCGTTAATTAACCAAAAGATTAATCCGTTTCTTGATTTGTATTCATTAATTTACGATTTTATTCTTAGCCATCTCTAAGGTGAAGGCACTTCAAATGCCCTGAATTTAATAAATGAACTAGTTATAAAGTTGTTCAAAGTTGAGTTAATACTTTGAGTACCCTTTTTGTTTGGATAATATACGTATATTTTGAATGAGTCTCTTCTGACGTCTGCTCTCTTCTCACATATGATTGCAGTGTTTGTTGTGATTGACTTCACATTGAATTGGATTTTTGTTTACCACTCAATCACTTCACATGAATTGCAATTAATTTCAATTAAAATCCGATTCACTTCTGTTATGAAACAAATTGTTTTTATTGATTTAGATTTGATTTCTTTTGTCACTTATTTTGGTTTTAAAACATTATTTCAAAAATGATTTTCAATTTGATTTGTGGCCAAAAAGATAAAACAGTTCTCAACTTTCAATCAGTTTATAAATGGATTACAAGAATGAGTGTCACTCCAGGACTGGATTAAATCAAGTTTTGTCCGACCAGTTATCACATATTAGACACCATCTGACAACTCATGCTATCACTCGATCTGTTGTCAATACAATGGATGAAGAATTCGCGGGACATCTCTTACATCAATCTTGTCTTTGGGGTAATCATGAGCTGCTTCAGGATCTCCTCTCTGGAGAACAGGTTCGATGAAATCCTCGATCAATTGAACAAAATGTATATTTAATAATCTCTATCAGAAACAGTATCTGAACGCCACCGACTCAAAGGGTCGGACAGCCCTTCACGCGGCCGTCTGTTGTGACAGCGAATCCTGTACTCGAATCCTACTGACTGCTGGAGGTAACCATCTTTTGATTGTCTTCTTAGTAGTTGAGAGTAACAGAAGTTCTTTGATTTATACGTTGACACTATTTTAAGTTTTTTTTGGGACTCAAATCCAAATTTAAGTCTGGCTTTAAATCAATGATTATTTTTGAAAAAGATTTTAATTTATTGTATTTAAAGCAAAGATTATATCTTTTTTTGGAAACAATTAGAAATAGTTTTGTTTATCGTCTGTTCGTATCATTTATTCCCTAATTTCTTATCTATGAATCGATTTTTATGATAAACTGCAAAATGAAATTCATTTCTATTGTTATTTACTTAACAATTGTTTTTATTTTCATTCATTAAGTTATGAATATTTTCTTCATTTATTCTTCTCTGAAAATCTTGATTTTTATCATTTATATGCCTTACAATTGATCCAGACTTGAGTGAAGACAACTCAATGAAATGCATTGATTTTTGAAGTGAACAGAAGTTTTAACTAATAATTGTTTAGTTGAGAGCAAAGTGTGAGCACTCATTCATTCAGTCTTTTTTTAAGACTTGTTTAATAAATGGTTTGGAAGACACTATTTCTAGGTTTGGGTCATATATTATTAGTCTACACATAATAGCACTGAATGAATGTTTTGCGCCAATTTGGCCAACATTTTCATTAAACTAACTTTGAATTTATTTTTGAAGCCGATCCCAATTTGGGACAACTTAATGATCAGCAAAATAGTACACTTCGAAAGGTGAGCTCATTATGTGATCCGTCAATAATTGATGCAATTGTTTGTAATGACCCCCACATCAGAACCCTTTACACATCGCTGCAGAGAACGGAAACGCAAATATTGTAAAACTATTACTCGAACATAAAGTTGACATTTTAGCCAAAGATGGAAATGGATTCACAGCAATGGATATTGCAGAACAAAACGAACACACACCTATTATGAAACTGCTCAGGGGTGCAGTCGGTATGTGCTCTCTTTGTAGACATTGTGTTACGAAAATTCATTTATTTATTTATTTTTTGATTATTTATGACTTTTAATGAGTTTAACAAATATTATGATTTCAAGACTTAAGCAAAAAAATTATTCTTCAGATCTTTCTTATAATTGCAGTTACATTGTATGTAGTATGCAAGTAATCTTGCACAAATCTGAACACTTTAACAGTGCATTTAAATTTCAAATGTGAGATCATTATTAGCTTACAGTAAGTAATGAATAAATTCTTATAATTCCTAATAATTTAGAGAAATTTAATTGTTTTTTGTTTTCGTTTCGTATAATTTTCTAATTTTTCACAAAATTCGTGAAGTTTTTCAGAGAAACTAATAATAAGTATATTCTATGAAATGAACAATAGATGAGTTGGAAAGAGTCCGTCACGAACTCTACGAGTCTCTGAGTACTGCCTGCGCTAAAGGCAACCTGAATGAGGCCAAAGAAGTCCTTAACAAATGTGGATTTGATACTGAGCTTATAGTGAACAGTACCCCCAATGGATGCAATACTATGCTTTTTAAGGCCTGTCATGACGGCCACAAACATGTCCTCGAGCTTTTGATTAGCAAAGGAGCCGACGGTCGCATACATCCGGTGACCAAATATTCGCCCCTTTATATCGCATCTTATTTGGGTCGCAAAGAGATCGTTGAGATTCTTCTGAACCATTTCCCAAATTTGGTGAATGTGTCGACAGTAGAGAAATGGCTGCCCATTCACGGGGCGGCCATCAATAACCACTTACATGTAATCGACTTATTGCTGAACTTTGATTATCCGAAAGCCATTCTCCAGACATTCCACGACAAGAATAAACAATATGAGTATTATATGCCTTTTGATATTAACGCTCAGGACGTTACTGGACAGACCATTCTCTATGTGGCCGCACTGGTAGGCAATCAGCGTTTAATTGATTTTTTATTGAGTTTCAAAGTGTCTGCCATTAGATTAGAAAAACAAAATCTAAACAATGAAACAAATTGTGATAAAAATGACTCCAATTATGATAATCTCAATAATAGTGGTAATTGTGATCCGAGTAATTCTAGTCCAACAAAAAGGAAGTCCACTATTCAGAAGCTAATCGACAGATTGAGTCCAACTTCTTCTTCAAATACTATTTATGTCAGAAATAAAACAGAGAATGAGTTGAATTTGACGCTTAAAAGTTTGTCCATTTGTCCCATTATTCTGGAAATCTATTGTAATAACAACAGTGAGACCGCACTCCACGCCTCAGTCCGACGAAGGCATTATCCAATCGCATCGGCACTACTCTCTCGTGGAGCTAATCCTAATTTAGTCATTCATTTTAATTGTGAGGACAAACAACAAATAGAAGAACAGACATCAACTTCTTTGAAAGAAGCCGTCCGTAATCGGGACGCCTCTACTATTGATCTTCTCATAAGATATGGCGCTCGGGATGACGATTGTCTCGCTTTGAAAGTGGCTTCAAGTAATGGAGACAACCATTTGATGTCTAAAATCTTATCTCTAAAGTCACATCCGGAACAGGAGTACAAAATCAATAAAAAAGCCCTTCAATTCAATACGGGGTCGGGAGGGGTTGGTTTCGTTGGTATGAACACCGTTTCAAACAATGATTAGTTTTTTCATACGAATTCTGTTTGATTATAGGAAACGTTACCTTCAGTTCTATGTTTCCTACGACTCCTGTTATGATTAATTGGCACTCTTTGAAAGGTCTGACACAAGTCCGTAAGCAATGGCTAATCGACGCATCCGTTGCGCACAACATTAAACTCAAACTGAATATTCAAAACCAATTGACGGCAATCACTGCCATAACTCGTATCGACTTATCTAATAATTGTTTAAAAGTAGTGCCGTTTTGTTTGTTTCAAATGCCATCACTTATTGTAATGAATTTATCCCAAAATAATTTGGAGAATTTGCCCGAAACTGATTCAGAGCTCATGTCTCCACTCGAGGCCACAAAGTCTGGATTTTCAAGAATGAGAAAATCAAAGAGTTATTCATCGGCTTTGACTTCAAACAACTCAACCAATCAGACGAACGGTTTGTAAATTTTGTCGATAAAAACAATTTCTAATATTTGTTCCACAGTTTGGTCGCTTCCATCTCTTCAAGAGCTTTATCTTCAGGACAATCGTTTGGAATGCGTTCCAAAAAATCTCTTTGAGTTACAATCTCTGCAAATGATTGGTATTATTACTGAAAGTTCGATACATTTTTCAATAAATGTTTCAAATCTACAGATCTGTCGAATAATAAACTTCATTCACTTCCCTATGCCTTTTGGACGGCCCCTAAACTGCGTGAAATCAATTTATCTTTAAATCTATTGCGAGATCTACCCGTCCGTTCCAACAGCTCTTCAAATTTCTCACCTTTACATCAGAGCGATGCCGGTCTCAAATCGAAAGCCAAAAAGAGTGACAGTTCTGTAGAGAGTTTGCCTATCAGTGAGAAAGATGTCCAAAATGACAACGAATTAGATTCTGAAGCGAAAGTATTAAACAATTTGTGTCAAAAAGACGTCAATCGCATCAATCTTTGGAGTCAAGGCGTGGAAGTGGTTGCTGTCGCCCACAACGAAGAAGATTCTGACTCTCGACAGTACTGTCAATTGCTTTCTCTCAACTTATCCCACAATGGCTTTGAGCGCATTCCTCTGATGTTGTCGTGTTTGGCAATCAATTTAAGTCGACTTAATATAAGTTATAATTGTCTGCAATCATTGGGTTCCGTAAAATCATATCCGGTTAATATAAAACACGTCGACTTATCCCATAATCAGATTTCCGAGTGGTTTAAAGTCGAATCCGACGACAAATCAAGTCATTTGGAGCACATCTCTTGTTTTAGTGATTTGAATCAGTCTTCGGCTTCTATTTCATTAAAAAGTTTAAAAACAAACTCTTGTTGTGTTCACAAACAACACAACAGATTAGATAACTTAAGAACTTTGATTCTCTCGAATAACAAATTGACTGAAATTGTCATCAGTTCTGAAGAAAAGGACACAAATTATGATGAATTCGAAAAATTAGACGAAAATCATCATTTGATTAAAGGTTAGCCACTCTTTCATTCGAAATATTTCGATTGATTCGATATTTTACAGGACTTAAGTACAATAAACTGCTGTTTCCTAACCTATCAATGTTGGACGTGTCGAACAACCTAATTGTTGAGGTCAGCCCCACTATCAGTGATCTGACAAATTTGTCTGTTCTTAATCTGTCGACAAACAAAGACATCTGTTATTTGCCGCCAGAAATGGGTTTATTGAATAAGTTATGGAATTTGAGTACAAGAGGTTGTAATCTCAACGAACCGCTTAAGACTATGATTGAAAGCAAGAAATATAAGACAATGGATATAATCGGATATTTAAAATCTATTCTCGAAAAGTAAGTCTTCAATGATTTGATTAAATGTTGAGATAATTACAAATATATTCGTATGGTTTCAGTGCTAAACCCTACGCAAGAATGAAGTTAATGATTGTCGGCGTTCAGGGTATCGGAAAGACTTCATTATTAGATCTGTTGCGACAGGAGGGGACCGGCTCTTACAAACGCAAAACTCCTGAACATTGGGGCAAAAGAATGGGAAATAAAAATTTAAATATGAAAACTCCGCGCGGAGTCACCCTTTCCACAGTCGGTGTCGATGTTTGCGACTGGACTTATGAAAAACGACTTCGCGGACAGACATATTTTGGGCCCGTCTCGTTCAGGACCTGGGATTTTGGTGGTCAAAAGGAATACTATGCGACTCATCAATATTTTTTGTCGAAGAGGTCCTTGTATTTAGTGGTTTGGAAAATAATTGATGGCGAGAGAGGTGTCGACGGAATATTCCAGTGGTTGGTCAACATTCAAGCCAGAGCTCCCAACTCTCCCGTCATTATTGTCGGCACTCATTACGATCTGATAAAAGAATTCTTTCCTCCTTTTTATGCGGAAGAGTTGCAGCAAAATATAAGACAACGTTTTATTAATGTTGTCGATCCCGATAAGTGCGGTCTTCCCCGAGTGATCGACTCGATTGAAATCAGTGTCAAAACTAAACACAACATCAAACTGTTATGTAATCTCATATACGATACAGTCTTCGAACTGAGGTGTCCCGGAAGTAAAGAGAGATTACTCGAGCAGAAAGTGCCCTCAACTTATTTGGCACTCGAAGATGTTGTCTCCTATTTGGCTTATGAACGAAGAATGGAAGGAAAAGACCCAGTCTTAAGGTCTGAAGAATATAAGGGCGCAGTTATTGGCGAAATGATGAACAGATATGGGATGGCTTTCAGGGATATGTCAGAACTGCATTCGGCGACTATTTTTCTCCACGAAAATGGGGTTCTTCTCCATTACGAAGACTCTACTCTTAAAGATTTATATTTTCTGGACCCCCAATGGCTGTGCGATATGTTGGCTCATGTCGTGACCATCAGAGAAATCAATCCATACGCCAGAAATGGTATTTGTTTTTAATACTTGAGTTTTGTTACATTCGTTACAACTATTCTTTACTCCTGAGGTCTGATGAAAATCGATGATTTGCGACAATTGTTTAAGTTATCGAAATGCGCGCCGACTGACGCTCAGACATATCTTCTCAATTTGCTCAACAAATTCGAAGTGGCCGTCACGTGGGACAGCCGTACTCTTCTCATTCCATCTCTATTGCACGGAGAAGAAGACTTGCGGGCAGGTCTTCCGGGATGTGATGTTAGGGTAGGAATTGATCTGTAATATCGTTATCGTATTTCAACTTCTCCATTACAGATACCGGTGCGGTCTAGGGGTTGGGCTTTAAGGAAGAGTTATCAAAGCAAAGAAGTGACGGCTCCACTGAAAGTCCGTTTTCAGACCCAATCCGTTTTTGAAGCGCCTAAAAGTCCCTCCATTTCTGTCGATGAAATTCAAATTTCAATTTCAGAAGAGACAGAAAGCGTTCCTAAAAGTAAAACTCAGTGCTCTTTGACTGTCATCTCCAGACCGACACATTCCATACATCGACTCCTTTTGATGACTTACTTTCCGAGTGGTTTTTGGTCCCGACTAATGGCTCGCATTCTGGGCGACGACTCAATCATCGAAATAATCAGATCCTTCTTCAAAATCCCATCCAACGCACAGTCAGATCCTATACTGTTGTCTCTATTCAATAGTAAAGCTGAGTGGCTCTGTTGGCAAACAGGCTTTGCTTTGAAGCACTTCCATACTTATCTGATTCGAATCAAAGAAGTCTTTTCTCATTTGCCACTTAATCCTTATGATTACTATAATATGAAGTTTTGGGTTCAAATGGAAGGCCAGTGGAAAGACATTCAAATTAACAAATCATCACTTCTTGAGATTTATTTACCGAATCAGTGCTTAACGGTTCAGACGACTGATTCGGATGGAGTCTCGCGATTCTATACCATTGAACCGAATCAAGAATTAGTGGCAAAACTATTGGTTATAGTCGTCGATCATATCGATACTCTTCTCGAGGACTGGTATCCAACTTTAGGAACGCGTTTTGTCCACACATCTGAAGGCAAATTTCTAGTCACCCGATTAGTTCCCTGTTCTTCGTGTCTTATCAATCAAATAAGTGCACAAAATTCAAGCAATTCTTCACTAATGGCTTCAAATCAATTGAAATCTCCCGACGATATCGAGTGGCAAATGATAGATGTCTTTAATAACACACATAATATCGGTTCTTCTGACTCACGTGACAGTGGAATGGGTCGCGAATCACTTGACTCGAGTAGAGTATCTTCGGTCGAAGGTTTCAAAAAGAGTGGTTCACAAAGTAGTCAGACATATGACCGAAACAATGAGGAGCCACTCATTTATTCATTTTTGGTCGAAGAATGCATTTTAACCGTTTATGAACAGAAATCACTCATTTGTCCCATTCATTCCAAACTTGTCATGCAATCGATAGCACCCGACACTGTATTCTGTGACCTCGGAGATCACCTCTTGATAAAAGCTGAAAAATTGAGGACAGGTAAATTGATAGGCAGGGGTGCTTTCGGCTTCGTTTTCAGGGCCGGTATCAAAGATCTCACGAATAATACAGTTTTGGATGTGGCGATGAAAATGTTACAACCAGTAGACCCCGGATATGGCGCTCGGAAGTCAGATACGGTTGCTTTTAAGGCGGCGCATAACAAATGGGAAAGGGATCCGATGCAATACGCCTGCAAAGCATACTGTACTGCGAGACAAGAGCTCAATATTCTGTTGAATCTGAAACATCCAAATATCGCACCATTTGTTGGATTGTGTACTAAACCTTTAGCACTGATATTACAGTTGGCGCCGATGGGATCTCTCGACCATATCATCAAAAATTATCGGCGCTCTGGAACTCAGTTCGATGTTTTAGTTTTGCAGAAAATAATTCTTCAGATATCAAAGGCATTGGAATATCTTCACAGACAACACATCATATATCGCGATCTCAAGTCAGAGAATGTATTGGTTTGGGATATACCGCAACCTTTCCAACCAATCAATACTTCAGAGGGGCCTAAAGTTGATATAAAACTGGCCGACTATGGCATAAGTCGTCCGTCACTCCCGACTGGAACTAAAGGTTTTGGGGGAACCGAAGGGTTTATGGTTTGTATTGAAATCTTTTGACTTTAAATTCGTTTCAATTAATTTGAATTGAATTTAATCGAAGGCACCGGAAATCATGCGATACAATGGAGAGGAGGAGTACACAGAAAAAGTGGACTGTTTTTCGTTTGCGATGTTTTTATATGAATTACTTTCATTGCATTTGCCGTTTGAGAACCAGGAGTGCGTCAAAGAACACATTCTAGAGGGCGGACGTCCCTCACTCACCCAACGAGACCTATCATATCCCAGTTATTTCATTGACTTAATGACACTTTGTTGGGCACAACAACCCAAAGACAGGCCTTCTATCAGCCAAATAGTATCCATAATTTCTGCGCCAGAATTCACTCACTTATTGGATGTGATATCCCTTAACGATAATTATGCTGTCCTTAGCGCTAATGCATTCAAGTCATCGGATACTTGTTTGCGGCTAATTCTGTCCAGAATTGGTAAACAGACTGATATCATCACAAGTAATGGCTTTTGTTGGACAGACTATCACACAATCTCTTCGTTGGATGGCATTACTGTAATGAGCATATGTCTGGTCAATGACCAGATCTGGTTCGGAGACTCTAAGGCCTGTATTCATATATATTCGGTTAAATGTTTTGAACGAATTTGTCGAATTGAGTTGGAATTGGAGGACAACACCCCCACAGCCATCAGATGTATGTGTTATGTGAATGTATTGAGTCAAGTGGCCGTTTCCAGCAGTAGTGGTCGCCTATGGATGTGTGATAGCATCGATCATCACTTCAAAGAAATCGGAAACAACGGAATACCGTTTCTTTGTGTCGTAAACGTTGATATAAGCGCCGAACACAGCAGTAGTGATTGCGAGCTATGGTGCGGACAGTCTGAGGGGAACATCGCTATCATTACATTATCTCAGTCTCAGATCAAATCCCAACATATAGTCAGCCATTACGACGACGACGTCAGTGAGAACCGGACGCCAATCAGTGAACGCTTCGATGTTTTTCAAATCACTGCTAAGTTTCCATATGTTTGGACATATTTATATCCGGGTATTATTTGCCATTTATTAGTTATTTTATTGTTTGGTTTTTCACTAAAACCTTAGGCTGTAATATATGGCAGTGGGACGTCACAAAGCGGTGTATTCTGAGTAGATTGGACTGTTCCAAACTTGCGCCCTGTTCTGAAAGCTTAATGTCAATCAGTATTGAAGAACATCTGAGCCGTGAGTTCTGATATTCGCTAAATTTAGAGCAATACTTATGGTTTGTAATGTTTAGCGGGAAGTTGTCAGTTGACAGCTCTAACTATTTTGGAAGACCGATGCGAACTATACATTGGAACGACGTGGGGCTGTATTATCATAGTTGAGGCCAATACTATGCGTCCAATTACTGTCTTCAGACCATATGAAGAAGAAGTCAAAGCAATCATTCCTTTCAACCCTTTGAGAGATGTTTCCAAAAGTGATTCAAACGAATCATTGGATAAAACCTATTCTCAGAAGTCTTTGGTCGCAACAATAGGAAAGGGATATCGAAGTCTTTTCAATCGTTTTCTACATTTGGATAAAAATAAAACAATCACTCAAAGAGGTCTTCACTCTATTCTCTGGTCGACTACTGATTGGAATATAAACTAATTTTCAAATAATTTTGGTTTTAATCCAAAATGTTTTCATTGATAACAGAAATTGTGATTCGATTGACAGCTAAATGAATACTCATTTATTCCTAAAAGTGATTTTTCAAAACAGGGGTGGCCAAGGTCCTCGATCTCAGGGTTAGGGCTCATAAATTTGACCACTGAGGGGAAGAGTCAGCCGAAAATTTTACCGAACAAAAGGCAGAAAATATTTTTTCTTTTAAGCATAAAATAGGGAACTCCCAGACTAAAAATCAGGCTTTTTCTATATCCCTTGGTCACCCCTGATCTACAAACATAGAATCTTTTCTCAAGTGATAAAAGAGGACACCCTCTTGAAGATTAGAAAAATAATAATGTTTTTAAAACTCAGCACTTGTTTATCTCAAAGAACAAAATTATGTATTTCCCACTGATTGCGAGGAATTCCCTCATTTGTTTGTTTTCTACCCTTCCTTTTTTTGTAAATATCTTTCTAATGGAAGAATTTGGGTGTCGACAGAAGTGATAGACATTCGACTATTTGATAAATGGATTGAAAGCACCGACACTTGAAATACCGGTTATATAATTGTTTAGTATTTTATATGTTTTTATTGTTTGAAATTATTTAATAAATTTATTTAATTGAACGCAAATTTTCCCCTTTTATTGTTTAAATTAAATTCAATCCGAGGTAAAGTATTAACGGAATAACCCTTTAATTAAAACAATTCTGAAGAATCTTTGATACGATTTTCAATTTCTGATAAAGTGATCGCCAAAGTACTGAAAAAAAGAAGTTTCCTGTTTTGGCTGTTTAGTGATTCCAGGAATGAATTTTCTCAATATTTGGAAGCATTTTTCAAATGTCTGCTATTTTTAAGATGAATAAGAAAGGAAAGTTTCACTCAATTTTAACATTTATTTGAATAAAATTGTTAAAAGAATTGAATTAAACTTTAATTAAATCCGCAAATAATGGATTCTTCCTTTCAAATATTACTGGAAAGAAGTAACCTTGCTTGTCTTTTTTGATGCATTTTCTTGAAACTCTAAAACAGACACTTTTCCTGAATAAAGGGTTTTTCTGTGAAATAAATGCTTATCTTTTTAATTAATATTTGAATGAAATTCAGGTTAAAATAATCCCAGAAAACGAGTCTAGACTTCAAGTCTTTTATTAAATTAAAGTTAAAATTAGTATTTTTCTTAATGAAATTTATTTGAT
Source organism: Edwardzetes edwardsi (assembly GCA_034693445.1). NCBI lineage: Eukaryota > Metazoa > Arthropoda > Arachnida > Sarcoptiformes > Ceratozetidae > Edwardzetes > Edwardzetes edwardsi. The sequence goes on along the minus strand of JAQFXL010000263.1, from coordinate 2,255 downwards.
TTTTGAAAGATTAAATCAATTATTAGATTCACACGACTTAATATACTTTGGATTAATTTTATCTTTCGAGTTAATGAGTTTTTTCTACATTTAATAATCGTGTAAAATGTATGCAACCGATTAAACAAAGAGGGACAGGGCTAAGGAAAAGCCCTTCAAAGTTAGCATAAAACTACTGTTAATTGAAATTTTGAAATAAATGTAATTTTGCAACGAATTGGAAAATAAAAACATTTTCGAAACGATTATTAATTTCAATGCTTTTAATTGAAACCAAATGATATGTTTTAGTCTTATTTTGTGAGATATCAGACGTATTAATGATTTGTCAAAAATGTAATTATTCTTAAATGAAAGCAAAGAAATATATAACCATTGCTTGAATTACATCCTTTTTATCAATTTTGGCGTTTGTTAGCCTAAATGGTGGCATAAATTGATTGTTTCCCTCTATTATGATTTCAAATCATTTCCGATTGAATTATAAGTTATGTTAATTCGACAAAAAAGTAATTAAATTTTGATCTTTTCTGTCGCTTTTGCGTCAAATGACCGCTGATTTACTCGAATGAAAACATTAATAATTTATAATTTATAGTAAATTTAATTCTCATTTATTTAACTTTTCAATGAAATATTTAAATAAAAGTAGATTTTAATAATGAGTTTAATATATTGCTAACGATATCCCCGATAGACCGGTCCTCCAAATATGCGCACAACATTTACACTGATTAGTTTGGTATTGAATATAAATCACAAAATTTTATCCTTTCAAATATCTGACTATTAATCAAATAATACAAATCTGAATACAGACTGACCTCTCATTAAGAGACCACTCAATAAGAGAATTTCTCATTTGGAGACAGATTCTGAAGTCACAGAGAGCCTCAGTCACAGCAAAATCAGCCTCTGATTTAGAGAAATTCTCAATAAGAGACAAATATTTCGGTCACCAAACATTCTCTTATCTGGAGGTCAGACTGTAAATAAAATTGTAGCGAATCTGTGGTATTAATGAGTTGTTTGCTGTGATATGGATGTAGTGATGATTAAGATCTGCCACAAAGAGTTGAAATATCAGTATTTGATGTAAAATCTAAATTTAAATAATAAATCTTTTATTTGAATATGTTTTTAATACAATGTCTCATATAATCAACAGATTCTTCAAACCAATGTCTTCATTATAATGGCACTCCAGTGTATCACAATTTTGAAATATGAGCTTGATCATTCGTTACACTAAATTGATTTATTCACTCAATTAAAACTTTGAACTGATTTTCAGATGACATCACGTTTTGTTAGTAATGAGATAATTAAGGCCCGGACACAATGTTAGGACACGGACACAATTTAGACATTAACACACCTTGTCAAACTAATTTCATATTCATTGCAATAATTCAGACCCAAAGAACAGACTTTAAGTAAATAATTTAGGAATTCAAAAAAGATGACCTAATTTTCATTGTTTGAGAAATTATCGAAATATTTAAAGATTTTATGGAATTTCAAAAAAAATTGCATTAAATATGAAAAGAGTTACGAAATATCTAAACATTGAATTTGAAGTGAAAAGCGTTTGAATGACTTAAAGAGTCGTGACTTTCAACCAATTAATTAATGAGTTATTAATTATATTATCTGTAAATCTGTTAATTAATTCCAATCGAAAATAGCTTTGTTTGGAGTCATAAACGATAAACAATTTGATCGCTTTTGAAATTATTATCCAGAAAATTAATTTTTCAGCGCAATAAGAAATTTAATTATTATCTGAATGTATGTCACATTTCGTCACATATTGTTTGTCCCCCTCTTTCCTATTGGCGACACGACTACTGACAGCTACATCAGACTAAGACCTGTTCACTAACTTTCCATCACTTCATCTCAATTGGCATTCATTTCACCACATCTTTCAAAAGCATAATTCATATCAATAAAAAAGTCAAAATTTTTGTCAATGATTTGAAACAAATCTATTATGGTTTTTATGAAGAGCAACGGCCACTCCGAGGAATACCTCACAAATTGTAACTTTTGATCTGAGTTTTTCAAAGTTTAAAAATAATGAAATATTTTTGATTGCAAGGGGAGTCACCGGCGCATCGAATCGAGAAAATTCTGAGTGAAAAAGTCGGTGTCGACGACAATATCTCGATATTCAGCGAACTATCAGTTTTGAAATATCAAGATGGAAATTATATGTGGAAAGAGACAGCCAGGTATGTCAAACTTCATAT
>JAQFXL010000262.1:0-25271 GCA_034693445.1 Edwardzetes edwardsi | reverse complement strand
GAGAGAGAGAGAGAGAGAGAGAGAGAGAGAGAGAGAGAGAGAGAGTAATTTTTCATAAAATAAAACAGACGACCGATTTTTAAATGAAATTTTTGACCCGACATTAAGGTTAAAGAACTCATAACTCGGTTTTTTCGTGAGATTTGTATACATTTTGTCTGAATTGAAGAACGAGTCCTAATGGGAACAGTTGTCCCAAATTTAGTTCTTCAATAAGACATTCGGATGAAAATAAAACCGAAGATCAGTTTAAATGTGCTTTTGATGAAATATGCAGTCATTTGACTCTTATTTCTTCAAAAATTTCGATTTTATTTGTCTTATATTAAGACCTTGATCAATTTTATGGAATCAATAAAAGTATCAAGCGTAGTTGAACGGTAACTCAATAATTCGGTCAAATAATAAGTTTTTCATATTATTTTGACGTATTGAGTGACGTCTCGAAAGACAAGTTTGAAAACATCTTATGTTTGACCGAATCATGTCTTTAGTCTGAAACAGTGTTTCAGAGTTTGTAAACTGGAATCAACTGTTCATAAGTAGTCTCAAAGTCGTCAGTAAAACACTGAAAATTGAATAAAGTTTGAATCAAATGGATTACATCAACACTTCAATTGAATTCTGTGTTATATTTGTGCGGACATACTGACGATCAGCTCGGATAACAAGAATATTCTGTTCAAAGGTCCGACCAAAAGAGTGAATGCGAGCGTCATCTCTGTTTGATTGTTGTGTACAACCATTGACTTTGGTTTTGGGTTATCGCTGTTTCTCTCCTCACAGTATTTGAGGCATTGATTGCATTCAAATCACACAAACATTTGACCGATTCTTCTAATTTTGTTCACTCATGGCTTCATTCGCTTCTTCTTCATCGTCAAGACTTTTGTGTAATATCTTTGATAAACTATTTGACGTCAATTTCAAAACTAGAAACATAATTAACCCATCGATCAGATGGACGTCCAGTGCGGTTAACAAATCCAATTCGTCCTCATTCTGTCCATTACTATATTCGGTAAGATTTAAATCAAATTTCAGTTTAATGTCACGAATGATAGCATTAAATAGCAATACATTTGAATAATGTGTTCAAAGGTTTGAGTTTTAAGTAACCAATTGTTGAGTGAATTAAATATAAGTTTAAATGATTTAAATGAAATGTCTTTAAATGTGTTGCTCCACAAAATGATTGCTGCAATTTTGTATTTCGTATGTTTTATCTTTTAACTCCATTTAATTGAGCAATTAAAATCACTACAACAAGGATGTACGAATATTTGGCCTTGCTCAACCCAAATCTTCGAATAAGTTGTAATTTGAAGAGTTATATGTTTCCGATAATTTATTTTCATTATCTGTTAGTTATTTTGACTAAAATAAGGCACAATTGAAGTCAATATTCAGAGCTATTGAAGACAACATCTAATTGATTGATGATTTGAATTAGTTTTCAGAAGAATTGATAATTTTATTAATCAATTTTTGATTATAAGCTCTAAATCTGTGAATAATGTCTCACAATTACGATCATATAACTTATGATGAGTGTAACTAGCTCAGTTGATATTGAAATCCAAATGATTGATATAAGATTGTATGTTTCAATTGATCTGAAACAACTTGGTCCTCTAGAAAATTTGTTTTCAGTCCTTTAGTTGTTGTGAATCCAAACGATTTGATTTAATTACGGAAATAAATAGTTTTGAAACAGAATAGAGTGTTGTCTGTAATAAACCTAATTTTTAAAAATAATGTTTGAAAAAAGGCTCAGAATATAAATAATTCATTTAATATTTTAATGAAGAAAATGTTTTCCAGTTCTGAAATTGTGTTCATTGAAGTGACTGACGTGACTGACATCACTGACATCACTGACATCACTGATCGGCAACTAATTTAAATGAATGGCAAACAGCATATAAACGCCATTATTTTGAGTCACTTGACCTCTAATTGATTCAAGTTTTTAAGAATTTAAACCAAATCTAATGATAATAAGTGAATGAATTGGTGGCAGAGAATACTCATAACATAATTCGTTTTAACGTCTGTTTACATATCAACTCATTATCTTCTTTTGAGATCTTTTTTTCTCAAAAACCCGAAAGTAAATCAAGAGTTGGAACTCATATTTAAGATTATTTACTTCATTAGAACATTGCCTTAAGAATAAGATTTAATTGGATAACAGTTTTCAAATAATTTGGTCAAAGTTTTACATACATTCTTGAGTTCTCTCCAACTAATGGTTGGTTAACAAAGTGAGTCAACAGGATTTGATGGATAACTGCAGTTATGATGACTTGTAAGGGCATATCTGCAAACACACTAAACTCATGAATCGCATGACCGCATCATTACATACAAACATAAATTCAATTCTGAGTCGTCTGTCTTCCGGGTTTCGATGCAATGAATACCTCTTAATCCACATTCTTTCTTATAGTATGTTAGCACTGAATACATGCTCTGCTTTCCCTTCAATCGCAAAAAAACCCTTCCATTCGACTATTGATGGAAATAAAGCGAAACTTTATTAGAAAACATGGATTTAATTGAAATCAATTCTCAGGAATTGTGCATAAAATTGGGTGAAATTCCGTTTTAATGTAAAACTTATTCATGTTTTTAGTCGATTTTCCGCGAATAGTAAGAGCTCAGGGCTATGATGAAAGGTGACTGACCTCATCTCAATAGCAACCTTAAGTTCTTAGCGCTGCAAATGCCAGTCGCTATTTCTAATTGTGGCAAAACTCGATTTTGAACTCGACTTATAATTTTCAGATAATTGTATCAATAACTCCAAATCGAATTCTGAGACTACACTGGGACTGGACTACAATCTTTGACAACTTGTTCCTTTAAGTTGAAAAATTCAAAATATTTTTTATAACAGAGCCAAACATCGAGACATTTATCTGATATTTCAATCTAAAGGATATAACGATTGGTATCACAACTGTGTCGGCATTTCTTAACTATTCGATATTCTCGTTATTAGTGTCGACATCAGAATATTTGTCAGACCTTTAGGACAACACATCTCTTGATTAACTCAATTAATAATTTAATTTTATTTATAAACAAATTTTAAAACAAATGAAGACTTACAAGATTTCAAGATTTGTTCCTTTTTACAAAACAATTGGTTTTCTAAGATTATATTTCATTCGATTCAAAAGTTAAGTTTTCTTTACATTTCTCAAAAACTTTATTAAACTGATCTTCAAAAAAGCAAAACACAATTTACTCACAATTACTCAATAATACTACTCATTCATATTGAAGGGTAAACAAGAGGTTTGAGGTAAAAGTTATGAAAATAGGTTCACTTTATTTGCGGAATATGAAAATGACTAATTCTGTCTCAACTTTTACAAAACTTGCCTTACCTTTAAAAGACCTAGTATATCCTATCAGATCCAACATGTAATCTAACCTTACACAATAGTTTTGGTATTTTTGAATTCTGTTCGGCAAAGTAAGACATTTTGGGCGGATAGAGAGGATCAGGTAATTCATACTGACTTTGAATATCTCTGAATAGAATTCAATTATGAAATCTGTTTGAAGAAAAACTGCAAAAAACTGTTGAATAAACAAATGTCGAGTAAAAGAATGTGTGTAACGACACGTATGACACAAACCAATAGAAGTGACAATTGTTTAATGCGTTTTTGTTTTCAAAAGGTGTCGGACAAGAGTGGCAACAATTTCTCTCCAAGTTTTTTGGTAAACAGAAGTTCCCACAAATCAGATATAAACGCTATAAATAGACGACAGATTCACACCTCATTACTTCACACAAAGTCTATGTCTGTCCAACAGAGTCCTCAAACAAAACCAATAAATCCGTTCAAATTGGCTCAGAATGATTTGAATAGTCTTTACGCAGATATTCGCAAAGAGTTGTGGACTGAAAGACCAGAGTTAGAAGAGATAGCCGGCTATTATTTTGACGGTCAGGGAAAAGCATTTCGCCCAATGGTAGTGGTGCTGATCGCTCGGGCACTCAATCATCACATCAATCGAAAGTCTGATTTACTAGAATCCCAGAAAACAGTGGCTATGGTTACAGAAATGATTCATACGGCGAGTCTCGTTCACGACGATGTCATCGATACTGCAGACACTCGTCGGGGGAAGGCATCTGTTAACGTGTTATGGGGTCAGAAAAAGGCTATTCTTGCCGGGGATTATATTTTGTCGAGAGCTTCGCAAATGTTGGCACGTCTTCAGAACGAAGAAGTGATTTTAGTCTTATCGCAGGTAATCTCACAATTAGTTTCTCAATTGTCTGTTATTGTGAGACAACTGATTCTTTTCAGGTTTTGTTGGATTTAGTGCAAGGTGAGTTCATGCAAATGGGCTCTAAGGAAGACGAGAGCGAACGCTTCTCTCATTATATCCATAAGAGTTTTAAGAAGACCGCGAGTCTTATCGCCTATACGTGTAAAGCAGTGGCGCTTCTGTCCGGTGCTAATCAAAGCTTTCAAGAGGCGGCCTTTCAATACGGACGCAATTTGGGGATTGCCTTCCAGTTAGTCGACGACTTATTGGATTTCGTTTCCAGTCAGGCAGAGTTGGGTAAACCGGCGGCGGCTGACCTCAAACTCGGTTTAGCGACGGCCCCCGTTCTGTTTGCGTGCGAAAAGTTCCCCGATTTAAACATTATGATTATGAGGCGATTCTCAGAACCAGGAGATGTCGAGAAAGCATACGAAGCAGTGATGAAGGTATTCATACAAAGGTTTTCATATCATTTCTCACTCTATGTCTTATTCAGAGCGATGGTTTAGATCACACCCGAATTCTGGCCCGAAAACACGCTGACGAAGCCTTACGACACGTTTCGGCGTTTTCTGATTCGGCCGAAAAACAAGCGCTCATTGTTTTAACTGAAATGACTCTGAATAGGAAAAAATAGTTCTTAAATCATGTAAATAGAGTTGAGTTGAAATAGCAATTCAATAGAGATATTTGGCCGGACGTCAGTCCACAGGGTTCGCAAAAGAAGTGCCATTGATTTGAAGTCTTCCTAATTGTATCCTCAAATGTCTGAGACAAGTCTCGACTCTCGACTTATTTCTGTACAGATTATTATTGTTAACAAATTGGCGTTATTTGGCGTTTGGGTTCATTACTACACTTTTAGGGCTTAAGTCATCTTTTGGTCTGAAATTCTTTTAATTATTATCATAAAGTCTATACCTTTCTCTTGATTTTAAGTTAAACTCAATTTTCAAACTTTTCTGGCATTAGTTGTGACTAAAACTCTATTTTTCTTTTAGTCTTTTCTTTGCTTTTCATTAAATATAATAAAAGTAAATGAAATGAAATAATATTTTATTAGACAATAATTTAAAACTATTTCGAAACAAGATTTTTGACTTCTTCTGCATTAAGTGTTTCATATTTGATGAGCGCTTCCGCCAATAGTTTGTGTTCTCTACTATGGGTCCTAAGAATAGTCTTCGCTCTTTCGTATGAGTCCTGACAATTGAACAGTCGGTTAATTTGACAATAGTTTGTTGTGAGAATAGCATACCTGGAGCATTTTCTTAATTTCACTGTCGATGTTCTCTGCAGTACTGGCGGCGATATCATTGACTACAACCAAAGAGTTGTGCTCCTCTTCGAACGTTCGAACTCCGATCTAAAGACAATTATTATAATTTAGACATTAAGACAATCATAGGTTGCGATCGTTAGACAAATAGTGGTTAAGGAAGCGATTTGGTTGGGAAACCCTTTACTTATTTAATGGAAAGCTATATATATGACTGACTGAACACTAAATCTGCTTTCATTTTGAGATCAAGTTTTTCTCAAATAAAAAATCAAAGAGAAAAACCTTATCAGACATTCCATAGTCTTTAACCATATGTGTGGCCAAATTAGTGGCTTTCCTGAGGTCATCAAAAGCACCGGTTGTTATTTTCTCTGAACCAAAAATAAGTTCTTCAGCAGCTCTGCCGCCCATAAGAGTATCCATTTGTGCAAACATTTGAGACTTAGTGGTGAAGAAGTGTTCTTTGTCTGGCAGTTGTGCCGTATGGCCCAAAGATGGCCCGCGCGGGACAATCGTCACTTTGTGAAGAGGGTGGGCGTCTTTAGTATAATAGGCAACTAAAGCGTGTCCGCCCTCATGAAAGGCAGTGATTATATTAGTCTCTTCATCAGGAATTCTACTCTTCCTTTCGGGTCCCATCAATACTTTGTCCCTCGAGTTTTCCAAATAGAGCATTGTCACTGATGGCTGGCCATCGATAGCAGCCCTGAGCGCAGCCTGATTCACCATATTTTCGAGGTCTGCCCCAGTAAAACCAGTGGTTCCACGAGAAAGCATACCGACGTCGACATCATTCGAATACTTGACTTTCGATAAATACAATTCCAAAATCTCTTTTCTTCCGCTAAAGTCAGGGACCGGGACCTGTACTTCGACATCAAAACGCCCGGGTCTTAGGAGTGCTCGGTCTAAATCGTCGCGTCTGTTAGTGGCACCCAAAACAATGACGCCTTCGTTTTGCCGAAAGCCGTCCATTTCGGTCAACAACTGATTGATTGTTTGATTGGCGTACGGATGAAGAACTGAATTACTTCTTTTGGCTCCGACTGAATCGATTTCATCAATGAAGACAACACAGGGAGCCTTCTGTTTGGCGGTACTGAATAAGTCTCTTACTCGTCGGGCCCCCTGTCCAACGAGAATTTCATCAAATTCAGGACCGGCTGCGTGAAAGAAAGGCACACCTGCTTCTCCGGCAACAGCTCTGGCCAAAAGGGTTTTGCCGGTGCCGGGAGGGCCCACTAATAGTACCCCTTTGGGTAGTTTTCCGCCCAAAATCGAAAATCTTTCCGGATCTTTGAGAAACTCAACGATTTCTTGTAATTCTTGTTTCGCTTCTTCCACTCCTTTGACGTCGTCGAAAGTGACGTCAATATCTTCGGGATGGACTTCATTTGAGCCCCCGATCAGAACTCGTCGGAATGAACCGCCTTTTATATGAATCAGTGAATAAGTGATTTAAGTTTAAAACAAAACTCATTTTTATCTCATTTTCAGTCTTTGAGTTTCGTTTGACTTAAACTAATTGAAAATATTCTCATTTTTATTGATATCTGAATATAAAAACTATTTAACTGTCGGCACATCTCTAGTGGTGTCCACGAAATGCATTTAAAGAATTTCATTCAAATATTTAAATATCAATCAAATGTCGAAAATGAAATCAAATTAAGAGTGGAAGTGATATAATGTACCGGAGAGCTCACCCATAAAGGAAAACAGTATCGCAATAATCAGTACGATTCCCATCAAATCGCGGAAAATGTTGAAAAATTTCATCTTAGAAGAGGTTTTCGATTTGGGCTCAGCCGCCAAATATCCCTCAGCGAAGGCTATCTGCAATTTTATACCAGTTAATTATCAGCAATAAGTGAGTGGCCAATCAAACCTTTATTCTGTCCTTCTCTTCATTGTTGAGGTTTTGCTCATTAATGTATTCCTTAATCTTTTCATTTTCTGCGAAAAATTTATCTTTTTTCAAACCAAAAATCGACCCCAACTTCTTGTGTCCAAAAGATGTCTCCTCTTTCGCTTGACTTTTACTTTTGTTTCCAATACCGGTGTAGGTATCGGTTCTTGTCTTAAAAGTACGGTTCGAACAATAGTTATAACGAGAAAACGCTTGAAAATATTTGGAGAACAGCCTGAAGTCTGTCCGTCTGTCCGCACAATACTTATTATCGTCGAAACTCCACTTAGATTTGTGGGAAATTATCCAATGAAGAGGTTCTTGTTTTGTGGCAAATATTCGATTGATGAAGACTTTGGCGATTCTATTCTTCAGACATTTGTTATCAATTGGATTATAAGAAACCACTTCTAATGCAACCAATTTTGGAGACTTTTTATCACAAAATAGTTGTCTAACATTATTAAGACTTGAATCCAAAGAGTGGTAATTAACTGTTTTTGAGGACAATTCTTCATTGGTTTCATTTTTATTCCTTTCATTTCTTAACGATTTAAGAGATCGCCTGCCATTCAAAGCCGAAGCCAGACATGAAGTCAATGGAGATAATAACTAATGATTGTATCAATAGATTAAACGTTAGTCTTATCTAAAAACTAATCGTTTCTTAAAATGAGTTATCAATGAGTTATCAAACATTTGAATGAAATCTGAGATCAATTTAGAAAAACCAATAATTGAATACAAACTTGAATTTGTGTCTGAAGTGATGACAAACTGCCGAAACTCACATTCATTACGTATGACTCGATTGTAAATTAAGTTACTTTTAATTTGAAAGTTATCGCAAATATGTGTTTAAAATTTTGATTAGTTTTAGACAACGAGTGGATTAACACATTTCAACTGAAATAAACAAATGAATGATTTTTAGTACAATTTATGAATTAATTACTAATTAAATATAAATTCAATTTAAACGACACTTTGATATTGAAATTCATTGAATCTGATGTTTACTGCAATGAACACACTTTCGCTGATTTGCATCAATATTTCACACATTCATACACTCAAAAAATAGTGCAAAGTTACATCATTCAATCAATTTTTATATTTTTGGATTGAGCATGGTTATTCAAGTTAAGAAAGGAAAAGTTTATTTTTGATCATTTTTGAGCTAATTTGCATTTTTTTCATTCGATAAAATTAGTATAAATTGCGAATTAAGTGATTTGATTCGGGTATTAATTGTTAGGCGTATTGTGTTTAGTGTAGTGATATTGTGTGACGTGATTGCAATGCTATACGTGTGAGTGGTTGAAAAGGGGCTCAATTTGGATGAGAGACAAACTATAGGCTCTCATAGGCTTTCGTAGGCTTTCGTAGGCTTTCATGAGTGAGAGCTCAGCGATAGTATTGACTGCGAAAGAGAAACGACTGAAAGAGTGGCACAAATGCGATATACGATAGAGTGAGTCGTATTGGAGTCAATGTAAGCCATAGTAAGCATAGACTGTATATCAGGTTTGGTTGATGTGTGCGAACGCGTTATAAATTCATTCTCGTTATGGGAGGAGAAGGATCGCCATTGTGTGCCATCCGCTGCTGACTTTTAGCACCAACTGTTCCCACTTTGCATCAGTTAATTGTGACTCCAGTTATTGTCAGCCAGTGTTGGACACAAACCCAGTGATAAAGTGCTGGCGATGCGTATGTGTGTTGTAGTGGCGGATCTGTGGGTCTGACTGTCGAGCAGATTGTCTTAAAAGTGTAGGCGCTTTGTGTGCACTCTGTATGTATACTATGCCTATCAGTGCTGTTATAGTGCTTCAGACCGACACAACTCCCGCCTGAAGCCATCGCTCAGTGAACGCACATTTGGATTCAACTTTCGGTGAGTTTTGGACGCATCCATTGCTCTCACTTTGACTGATCTGATCGTAAAGACTATTCAGTATTAGTTTTAAATGTATTGAAATAATCAATTGATGGACTCTTTTGATGTATTGTCAGATGACATGTGCACCACATCTATAGTTCGGTTTCGTTTTTCACTCAAAGATAATCTGAATTCCCAGACATTGAATCTAAACAACAATAAGACTATTGAAAGTGAGTCACAATTTCTATCAAATCTCCAGAATATCCGATCCATTCGTTCGACAATTGGCGTCAAAAGTAATAACAAATTGATTACCGAAACTCTTAATATGAGTAAAGGGCTCTCAAACGGCCATCAATTGAATGACAACATTATTGATAGCACTTTGAATACCAATTCAGACATTAATTCTATTTCTACGACAACTTCGTGTACCACCACTACTACTACTTCCAGTTCTTCAGTATCTGTAGTGAGTTCTTGTGAGGCAACGATGGGTCTGTCCAACGCCTCCACCAAAGAGAGTCTGACACAACACCTGCTCTTGAATTCTCTGAAGAGCGGGAAACCAGAAAATGGTCAGCGAATCGATTTGGCAAACATTTCGTGGACTGATTTGAAACAAAATAACTGCAAATCTAATGATTTCATACAAAACCAGACAAATAGTGAGACAAATGAACATCAATTGGAAAACAGTTGTTTGGCTCCAAACTCGCCACTCAATGACCAAACTGTGGATCAAATGATTGAAGAAGTTCTCAGCAAAAGTGAATCACAAGTGAGTGAAGAATTGACGGCCGAACCAATGCTTGAGACCAACACCTGTTTAGATGAACAGCCGACCCAATCGTCTTTACCACAAATGAACGACAACTCAAACCAAACTAATTCATGTGACGATTCCGGTGTTGTCTCTGAAGACAGAACTTCTTTACCGACGCAACCAATCGATGTAAAGGAACAACAGTTGTCATTAGTTCGGCAAACGGAACGACTGATCAGACGATTAAGACGTTTGCAATTTACACAAAACCACAAACATTTTACTAAACAAATGAAAGCGTTTGTGGAAAACCAACAAAAAGTGTTAGGTGTGGGCTGTCAGCGCCAGACTGAACCCATTGCCTCTTCTGTCCCTCAAATGCAGTCCTATTCAAACCCAGTTGAGGAACAGATGAAACTTTTGACTCCTGAAGGCGTTAAAGGATTATCCACATCGGCGCTCGTCAATCTGGTCAAGAGATTGGGCTCAACCACCAGTCCTAATGAGGCCAATCATCTTCATGACTTTTATCCTCAACAAAGCTCAGTTCGAGCGCACCTCCAAACGCCATCATCAATATCGAGTCCCCATCCAATCATAGCTACCCCACAAGTGACACAAATACCTTCAACGCCGACCCAACAGTTGCCTCATTGTGGCGAAGAGTCGTCTTTAGTCAAGTTATTAGAGAAAACTCATTCGCAGTCATCAGTTGCACAGCAATCGCGAACTCTTGAGGAAAAGGAGGCCACCGTTTCTACCATTGATAGTCTGAGCGCTAATTTGAAACATTTCGAGTCCGGCTTCGATTCAGATGCAACTGAAAGTAGTTCCGGAGGAGAAAGTTGTGATGAGTTCGAAGACTACAGTCATGATTCAGTTCCACAGCACTCGACTCCCATCCAAAGCGGTGGACATATGTTTCCGATGTAATACAAAAGTGATTTAATCGTTTGACTCTTTGTTTTAATTGAATTGTTTTATTGTAGGCGAAAGAGGACGTGTTGGAAGTGGTGCGTCGAAAGGGCTGCCATCGCATCCCGATGGACATGGCTCCAAGCTCAGGTGGCTGACCTTGAATTCAGGATTAGGCAGCAAAACGAAATGTATCGTCAATTGAGAGCTACTAAAGGACTTATTTCTTTCGGAACGGCTGACCACAGCTTGACTGTTCCCGCACCTAATGTTCCGAAAGGGAATCCTTCAAATATAGCCACCACTTCGGCCACAAATAGTGCTCCGAATAGTTGTTTCGCCCCAACACAACAAACTGTTGCTCCAATGGGAGCACAATCACAAACGACAAGTTCTGAAAGTGAAAGTCATAACTGTATGCGAACTCTTCCTTTGAATAGTATGAGAAAACGAAAACTAGTCCGGTCTATGAATGCACTGTCGGGTGCCACCAGAAAAGCTGCTAAATATTCGACTATCCAGTGCTCGTGCAATGGATTGCCTGACATCGTCTGGCCCTGTGTTTTATGTAATGGTCGCTATAGTTATGTGCACGTAATCGACACCGACTGTATGCCTTTCTTCGAAAGGGTCGCTCTTCTGGACTCGTCGTGTCATTCGGTTCTTTCATTAAATAACGGTAAGAGTTGTTCCCTTTATTCACGCTTTGACTCAATTATTATAATAATTGACTAAACGTTTGAGGAAATGAATGCAACGTTTTATACCTTCGATGCGATAATATATAGCTTTATATGTCTTTTCATTGAGTCATTGATAAGCTTTAAGTTTCCTGTTTTGTTGCGAACCCTCCGCTCACACAATGGTTGCAATGGTTTTAATAGATATGATTCAAACTTAATTCGGATCACTTTAAACAACGTTTCATCAATTTTTCCATTCGCTTATATTTTTCAATGTATTTCCTCCAAGCTTTCAAACAAGATACTTTTTTATCAGTGACCTTTTATCAGTGGATTATTCATAATTTTATCAATACTTATAATTGTTTTAATCATCTATCAAGTTTTGAGTAACAAAATAATGAATTTGTATTTTAAAATAAACCGGCGCTTAATTTGATAGCCTATCAGAAAGTGAGTGATCAGAGCCATTGTCTTCACTGTTGGTCGTTGACCTCAAATGTCATCTATTATATCGATTTAAAACAATTGGCTTAAACTCGAGGCGAAGACCAATGATTCTATTGATTGACTTTAAACCTGAGTTAACACTATTTTAGTTAATTCTATATAGAAATTCAATTGAGAGCTTCGAAATCATTTTTTAAATTCAGGTTTTTTGGAATATCTATTTTTAATGAATATCACTTGAAATGATGCATTTATATTATAAATTATGCCAGAATATAAGTTTTAATTCACAGATTCTTTCAATTTAGATAATTTAATAAACTTTGCAAAGTGCTCATGGCAATTTCATCTTTTATAAGAAACTGCTTGATTAGCAAATAGATAAAATGCAATATTTATAAAAAGTACTTATTTTGTTTACAAGATAGTAGATAATAAACTTATAAAAAGTTATCCTTTTAATCTGAAAATCGATTGAAACACTCCTACCCTCTTATAAATCACCTTGAATGTTCACTTTACCTGGTTTATCCAAATCACTCCTAATGGAAGACTGAAAATTGTAAAATATTTTGCATAGATTTGAATGAAATGCTAAAAATAAGCTTCAATTTCAGTCTATGACGAAATAGTTGTTTATATTTACGTTACGGTTATAACTAATTCCTATTAATGCCTTGAAATCAATTTTATTTAAAATTTGATAACTTGCTCAAATTGGATTATTCCCCAATCAAATAAAATTATGAATTCCTTCTCGAAAATTATTTCAACTGAAGTAAAAATTAAGATCAAAATCAAAGATAACTCGGAGAAAATCTGATCTTTCAAACTCAATAAATGTAAAAAGAATTCGATATTATAGTGAAATTGCACGAAAAAGGGTCGAATAGTTTTCAAATGAATTATTTAAAAGACCTTGACACTGACATTGAACCAGCAATTGAATAGCTTTTGAAATTGACATTTCCGTTGATAACGTTGAATGCTCAATTTCAAAAATAAATCATTGAATGATGTAGGTAATTTCAGGATAAATGTTAATTAAAAAGTTATTTATTCATTAATTGAGTCGTGGAGTCGTATACTTGTGGTAATCCTTCCAATCAAATGATTAGAATATATTGAATAGAATTTGTCCCAAATATATGAGTAATATCTTCACGAATATACAAAAATCGATATAAAGTGTGTCTCAAATCAAAGTAAAGCACAAACTTTTGGTATTGAAGTGAGGAAAACCACCATTTTCAATACCCTTACTCATTGATTATCCCAAAATAATTTTATTATATATATGACAAAAAATATGCTAGATTCAATAAATTCAAAACAGATCGATAACAGTTGAACTCAAACTTTAATGTAGTCTTTATTATATATCCGATATTTTTAATCGTTTTATTTGTTTTAGACGTTTCTCTTGGACTACATTTCACCGAACTTCTGAAGAGAGAGACAATACAGCGACCCATTCCTTCCCGACAAGTCAACAAAAAGTAAGACCCTTTGAATTAGTGTCCAATTGATTACTAATTGAATGGTATGTTTCAGGCGAAAGAGTCCTCCGTCGCCAACACTCGGAAACAAATTTATTTACGATTCGACTAAAAACAAAAGTCCAAAACGTTCTCAATCTGTGATTTCATCGACAAGTGAGCTCTTCCTTACTTTTACCAATCCTTTAATCAATAGATTATTGTCTGGTTATTAAATGATTAATATGTGTTCCCATTCATTGTGGGAATACTCATAATCTGTTTCCAGAAAGTATTTAAAAGCAATTATTTACTCATAAAAACACTTTATTTGAGTCAAAAGACAATTGAATCCATTGTTTGCTTGAATTTTTCAGAATTGAAGAAGAAATACGACGGAAGTTCCAAAAGACGGTATGTCCGCCGATCCGGCGTTTCCGGTGACAATGTTTGGCGCAAACGGGGCCGACCGCGTGAACGCATTTCAAGTGGTAGTTCGAGGACAGAATCGCCGATCCCTTCTCCAGTGCCATCAGAGGGAAGCATTTGTGGGAACTCTTTAAGTGCACCTTTGCATCGGCGAAGGCGTAGCGAACAGCATGCGTTCGATATTAACAATATTGTGATTCCGTATAGCATTGCGGCCACGACTCGGGTCGAGAAACTACAGTATAAGGAAATAATTACTCCAAAGTGGAGAGTAATCGACAGCTTTGAGGATAAGTTTAATTTCTCGCAACTCATCAAATGTGAAGTGAAAACGGAAACAAAACCAGTCGTTCCTAAGATAGAACCCAATCCTGAAGATGAAGAGGACGAAGACATTTCTGAGACGGCTTTCGCTATAAGACACGCAAAATCAGAAGAAGAAGAGCGAAAACGAATCCTTTCATTCATGAAAGGCAACACCACTTCTGGAAGTATGAGAGGACGGGGCGCTCGCGTTAGGTTTGACAGCACACGTTCCGACACCAATGCTTCCACTGGTGATGGAGTTTTTCAGAACACTGATTCTACGAGTCAAGACTCATATACCGGCCCTTCAACTCCAGTCGTTCACAACTGTAATGATTCTAATATAGCAGAAACTCCGACTCCAATCACAGAAAGAAAGAGAAACGCATCGCTCTCTTCACGAAGGGATGACTCAATCGATGAATACTTCGAGAGTGTCAACCCCTTTGAATTGAGGGCTTTCCCTCTCAATGATTTAGAGTACGAGCTATTATCGAAAGATCCCCTAACAGTGCCCATAATTGAAGACAATTTAGAGTCAATCAATGATCCGGAGAAGTCAAATGAAGGAACGATTACAGCTAACAATAGTCGGGCGCCGACGCCTGTAGATTCAGATGGAGCTGAAAGTGTAGTCGAACCCACAGAAGATGTCGATAACGATCCCGAGTGGGAGCCCAAGAAATTGTAGTGAATCTGTTGCCGGTGTTGATCACTGGCCAACGATTGGAGTGGCGTTTGATTTGGATATCATTTGCTTTGAAATCGAGTTTTTATCGAATAACTGTTCGTTAGTTATGTCTAAACAAAACCAAATGTATGTAAGAATTTGTAAATATTTTTCCATTTTTTGCTTTTATTTTTAGTACAATTAAGTCGAGAAATTCGAGAATAACTTCAGATTTATTTATTCAAAATCCAAACTAAAACTGAACGGCATTTCTCTCATCCTTTCATTCAAATTTCAATTATGTTTGCAATCAAACCGTCGATCAATTGAGTCCACAACACCTTTGATTTTAATACCTCTCAAATGTCTTGAAATTCTCGAACTTAATTACAATCCTATAAATTGTCTTAAAATCAATTCTATTAGAAGTCATTTGTTTACTAAATTACAGCATTTGTTAGAATATTGAAGTCATTCCAAAAGTGAAAATTTTCATAATTGTTATAAAAAGACTTAATTTACCGATAATTTAAAGTCAGATCTATTTGAGAAACAGATATAAAACGGTGTAATTAATCGCAGATCAGATCAAATAGCAATATATTCGGTATTTTTCAGTTAATTTAACTTTTGTTGTAATTTCTGTTCAAAACATTCAGAAAAATACGATAAAAATGAATAAAAGTGTGAATAATATTAATAATTATATCATTCAATAGATTCAAACAAATTTGAGTACAATTTAGTTCTTTTGCTTTTAATTGTGTTTAAACCACTTTTTTGCACAGAATTGCAAAAAAATTCAGTCTCTATGAGACAAAAGCAGATAAATATCAATATATAAATGAAAAATAAAAAATTCAAGAAATTTACAAAAAACTGATTATTAGTTTCAACTTATGGCTAATCTCTCGACAATCCGCTGGTATTCGTCTTCCAGTTCTTTGTATTGTTTGTCCAATTGTTCGAGTCTCATATCGAGGGGAGGAATAGTGGTCTGTCTGATGAGTGCGAGTTCCTGTTCCGGAAATTTTTTTAGTTTTTCAATTTTGTTGTAATCCATGATTTGTTTCTGAAGCGGACCATTCAGTCGTTGCTTTACATCTATTCTAAACGCTTTGTATTCTTCGGCATTGGATTTGTCGGTACAACGAAATCGAAGGATTTCATAGACACGTCGCGACTGTTTTTGACTGATTTTCAGTTCTTTTTGTGCCTCTTCTGCCATCTCTTTAGTGAAACCCTTTTTCAAGTTGTCTTCACTGAAAGCCTTCAGTTTTCGGCAATTTTTTGAATCAACGAAATCTCTAATTCGGGTGAAATTATCGGACGGGTCTTCAACTGTGATATCAAATACTTTGTTGTCGTTCTTGTAGTGGTTATAAATTGCTTCGAGAAGTCGAGACCCGAGTCCGCACTTCTGAAACGGCGATAAAACTAAGAACTGGGAAATTCTGGGACGCATTCGATCGGGATATGCATAATATCGGTAAATAGTGGCGTAACCAACAAAACAATACAACGAATCGTCGTTATTAGCCGAATGTCCGTTCGATACTTTGGGGTTCAGATATCTCTTTTCATAGATAACAAAGTACTGCCACTTCTCGTCGTCGACATCGATATAAGAGGCGGCGTCTATAAACCACCACAAAAAGGTCTGCATTCTCTGGTGATAGGCTTCAAAGCCGGGTGTAGTCATATCCGCCAAATAGATCTCGAAATGGCGTTTCGTTTGCTTGTCGTCAATGTTTTTATCGACGGAAAAATTGTCGATTAGTTGTCCGTAAGGTTTGAATTGAGACTCTTTTGAAAGTAAGGAACGGAACTCATCCAACGATTGACACAATTGAATCTCCAATTTGTCTGCGATAGTCTTCAAGACATTATCGGCTTCGATGCCATTCGTCTCATCTTTTGTCACTTTTTCGGTGAAAGCAATACTTAAATAACAGTTAAGTTTTGCCGACGAATAAAAGAGTTTCACTTTTAAGTCTTTGTAACCAAATATCTGTTCGTTATCTCCAAACAATTGATGACAAAACTCGGGATTAAATTCTTTGATTGACTCGCAATTTAAGGCATTCTCTGCTTCTTCTTTGAGATCATCTTCACTGCAGACCAGTTTAATAGCAACCGATTTGTTGGCATTTGATATGAAAGCTTCGAATAGACCCCTCATTAGTGAAGAACCTAAATGTGACCACATTTAAGAATTGACCACAACTTTAGAGACAAAAGAATAACAATTTACCCGCCATTCCTTTTAGTTGTCTGTCGGAACCGCTTTCAATCTTAATTATTTTCAGTGATATCTGTCCACAAAACTGATCGGAGCTTTTGTGAGCGCAAAGCAATTCAATTGAGTGATGTCTGCGAAAGAGCGCCAACTCTTCTCATTGATGTCATTCAATATTATGGCTAAGCGTTACACCAATTGTCTGATTTGACCCTCTTTTCTATTTCAAAGCGCTTTCAATACTAACCTTTTTCGTAATACTATTGTTTATGAATGGTTTCCTAAATCATGTGCTAAACTTGTCACTGAAATTACTTAACGCATACATAAAGTGCGTTACAGTAAAATGATTGTGAACTCTATTGAATGATGTTTAACGAGTGTTTGTGTCGTTGTTTGTGTTGACAATAACCTCGAGTCGTCCTTGCATTGAATGCATTGGATTTAATGCAGACCGAGAGTGAGGTTAGTTTGGATTATTTCATAAATTTATTATCAATTAGTGATTCAATTACTTAATCACTAAAAACTCTTCACTAATTCCAACACTTATTTTTGGAAAAACAGTTTTGTTTCCATTATTTTTAATCATTTGAATTGCATTTAAACCCAAACTTAATGAACATTTGGTCGGAATTTTTGCCTAAAATCAAGTGTTTGTAAGGAATCGTAAGAATCGGAATAATTTCCGATAAGTTTTGTTAATATTAGCCATAATTTGTGTCTTTCCTTATCTTTTCTGATATCTAATAGATATAATCTATGCAAAAGTTGTGCACTTTTTTGCTTTTCTTAAGTCATTTGTGTTTTATTTTAAATTTTTATTTGAATTTTAATTGAAGTGTTTGTCAATAGGTTTTGAATTTATTATCCCTTTGATTGTCCATTGATTGTATGGTTATGTTTACGGCATGTCTTTCTCACTGTTGAGACGAACACACTGTCAGTTTGAGGTATGCCCTAAAACACCCAAATCTATATTCTTGGAAAAATACATTTCTTTTTATTCGAATTGAGCACAAAATATGTTAAAACCTCTGATTGCAGTCCCACTCAAGCGTCCAAAGAGCTAACAGCGAACGTCTTCGGGAGATATTCAATAAGTATGCGACCACTGAGAAGAATGGCGACCGCTTTATGTCTACCGATGACTTTATTCGATCCTTTTTGGGTCTATACTCCGATGAAAACTTTAATCCAAAGACAGTTAAGATGTTGGGCAGTATTCTCGACACTTCCAAAGACGGGTAATATTACTTATTTTGATGAATATCTTGTCTTTAATATTATCTTTGAGTTCAGACTCATATCGTTTATGGAATTCCAAGCTTTCGAAGCGGTGTTATGTCAACCCGACGCTATCTATAGGACGGCCTTTCAGTTGTTCGATACAAACGGTTCCGGATCTGTGACACACGACGAGTTCGAAGAAATTATAAGACAGACGACTCTTCACCAGAAAATACCGTTTAATTTCAAATCTGATTTTATGCGTTTGCATTTCGGTGATGACCGCAAACGAACCGTCACTTATTCTGAGTTCTCTCAAGTGTTGCACGACTTCCACGAAGAACATGCCGTTCAGGCGTTTAAGTCGTTCGATAAGAACAAGAAGGGCGTCATCTCAGCCATGGATTTCTCTTATATTATGCTTAACTGTAAGATTCATTTGCTATCTGAGGACGTAAAGCCCAATCTGGTAGCGGTGGCCGGTGGAGGAACGGGTGGACATTTGGTGACGTTTCCTTACTTCATGGCATTTAACTCATTGCTCAATAATATGGAACTCGTCAAACGAATATACCTGACCTTCTCTAAAGGCAGCCATCAGTTGGAAATGACTAAAGAAGAGTTTCTATACGCCGCCCAACAGATGTCTCAAATGACTCCTCTCGAAATTGAAATCCTCTTCCATTTGGCCGGTTTTCTCCACCAAAGGACGGGTAGAATCAGTTATATAGACTTAGAGCGAATAGCGCCCTATCGGCCGACCAGATATCTGTCCAAACCTATTGCTGAAGTCAAAGCTGTTGAAAGCGCTGCCGATCGCGGCGTTGGAATTCAAATTCTGGAGAGTGTCTACAGGTTTATATTAGGCTCTATCGCCGGCGCCACTGGAGCTACAGTTGTCTATCCCATTGATTTGGTAATTATTCAAAATATTTAAAGCCTTTTATTTAAATTATTGATTT
Organism: Edwardzetes edwardsi; assembly: GCA_034693445.1. Taxonomy (NCBI): domain Eukaryota; kingdom Metazoa; phylum Arthropoda; class Arachnida; order Sarcoptiformes; family Ceratozetidae; genus Edwardzetes; species Edwardzetes edwardsi. Next base: position 5,771 of record JAQFXL010000262.1, on the reverse strand, counting down.
CCTCGAATCAGGTGAAGACCCGAATGCAAAACCAAAGGACGGGTTCATATATCGGGGAACTCATGTATAAGAATAGTATTGATTGCGCCAAAAAAGTGATTCGACACGAGGGTGTGTTCGGTCTTTATCGGGGGCTTATACCACAATTAGTGGGCGTGTGTCCCGAAAAAGCCATTAAACTTACCATGAATGATTTTGTTCGCGACAAACTTACGACAGAAAAAGGCGAAATCACTTTCCTTTCGGAACTCATTTCTGGCGGTTGTGTTCGTTCCGTTCCAACATTATTATTATCTTTTTCTACAATATTGAACTTAAATTTATTCTGTCCTCTATAGGCCGGTGCGTCACAAGTTATGTTCACAAATCCCTTAGAAATTGGTATTAATTTCTTTTTTAATTGAAAATAAATAAATTGTTTTAATTTCAGTTAAGATTCGATTACAAGTCGCCGGAGAAATATCCAGTGGTCCCAAAGTCAGTGCTCTCGGAGTCATAAAAGAACTCGGAATCCGAGGGCTCTACAAAGTAAACACTTTTTGATTTGTTTTAATTCAATAAACGTAGTCTTTGGCCAGTAATGGATAGACCCCCCATAGGGTACCCGGGTTTCAATTGGTGGTATGCCACTCACTCACTCATTTGTTATCATTTTCGACTATCCCCTCTGGAAATCAGCTTCGTTAGAATGTGTTAAATTTGTCTAGTACATTATCTGTACAATTTTATTAACTTTCCTAAAAGGGGTCAAAAGCCTGTTTTCTGAGAGATATTCCCTTTTCTGCGATATACTTCCCGGTATACGCCCACTGCAAACTCAACTTCGCTGACGTGGACGGCCACAACAGTGCGCCTTCTCTTCTTATATCTGCAATGATTGCTGGTATGGAAGCGATTAAACCTAATTAGTGTTCTGTTAATTGTATTTTTAATACCAAACAGGAATACCGGCGGCTTATTTGGTCACTCCGGCAGATGTTATCAAGACTAGATTACAAGTGGCGGCTCGTGCGGGACAGACAAGTTATACGGGACTCTTAGGTATTCTCTTATATTCACCTTTTAATCAGAAGTAAAATAGTTTTTGATTTAATGATAAAAATGGTTACAAAAACAGATGCGATGCGAAAAATATGGAAAGAAGAGGGAGGTTTAGCTTTTTGGAAAGGAGGACCCGCTCGAGTGCTCAGGAGTGCCCCACAATTTGGATTCACTCTTTTGACTTATGAAGTGCTTCAAAGAATGTTTTTCATCGATTTTGGTGGCCGCCGACCGACTGGTTCCGATATGAAAGTTCCGATTCAGGCCTCAGAGATTAAGTCACAAAATCCGGATCATATCGGAGGCTATCGGTTAGGTTTAGCCACTTTCACGGGTATGGAATCCAAGTTCGGACTCTTTTTACCCAAATTTAAGTCAAATGTTTCCTGAGTTTCAATCAGTTTTAGAAAAAGAAGTGAAATTTTGGCCAAAAATGTATTTTTGAATGAATTTATTTTACATAAGAATTAGTTATTTCTCTATATTTAAAATAAATTCAATCAAATAATTGTCGAAATTTTCATTATTTTATTTTTGGTTTAATAGAAAATTGTTATCAATATTAATAAAAATCATGAATTTTTTCGATAATAATAATCCAATTATTAGTTTTGAAGAATTGTTTTTTGTGTCCAAATTAATATCGAATAAACGGTTTTTCGTTGCATCCAATTATTGGTCACATTTAGTAAAAAATCGGTCTTTTCATGCATTCTATCCATAGATCTATTGTTTGTAATTATTGTTAAGATTATCATTGATTTACAAATAGTTATGTTTTAAATTGTTTAAAGTCTAGACATTTGATTGAATCAATTTTACGAATATTTTGCAAATATTTGGGTTTATTATTATCTGAATTAAAATTCTATTTAATTTTAGATTTCAAACAATAAAATGAAATTTCAATCATTTTATCAATAATTTTGCATTTCTTCAGTTCTACAGTATTTGAGTATAAGCTAAATATAAAGTAAATAATCTTACAGTTTCTAAAGAGTGCCCTTGACACTTTCCAGAATAACTTCAACCAAATTAGTGCGATTGGTTCGTCCAAAATGAGTACTTTTCGACATTCGTTATATTTTGCGGCAATTAGTCTTAGCTCTCCTTTCTTGAAATTTGGTATATTTCAGGGCTTTTTGACACTTAAGTGATTTAATTCCAAGCATTTATTTGATGTCTTGCACCCGACCTTTTGATATGCCAACAGCTCTAGCGGTGTCTCTAATACTTTTCTCTGTATTCACTAACATTTTACTAACTTTTACGACTGTTTTAGGTGTGGCCACTTTGATTCGGCCAGTTTTTCGGTCTTAACATAGCAGTTCCTCATGTCTTTTGATTATGTAATACAGTCCTCGACTCTTGTGTTTAAATTTTCGGAAGTATAAAATGGTTTCAAATTTATTTCGATTTGCAATTTGAGTATAAAAATGCTCAACATTTTCAGTGAGTGTCTGCCTATCTTTGACTGTTATTCCTGAAACAATTGATTGTTGGGATCGACTAATTCTACTAATTTATTGTTGAAAGCCGTCATAACAAGGCTTTCATTTGAATTAAAGTTCGACAAAAACAATGTAATGGTTCGCGCGCTACGCGCTCTCTTACCCAGCGCAGTTACATCAAGTACCCCTTTATATCTATGGTTTTCTAACTGTACGACCCATTTGAGACAATTCCACGACTAAATCCGCGGATTTTTTCAAATTTCAAAATCAGCAAGAAAGGGGTAAATCCGCCGATTTTTTCAAATTTCAAAATCAGCAAGAAAGGGGCGGTTTTACCCCCCCCCCTCCTCTCAAAAGAATGTATGTCAAATTTTTCGGTTTAAATCCAGTTTATGCGACTGATTTGTTTAAAACTAAAAAAAATAACAAAAACAGGCCATAGTTTCTCAGAGTTTTAGGCCTATATTTTTCTCAGGCCTTAGCCTTGGCCCTATACCAAAAATCTGGAAAAATCCTTCCTCTGGGTAACCCTAATTCTATCTAACAATTGTTGGTCAGCCTTTACATCAGTCATTGAATAAGAAATCTAAGCATGCATTCCGCATTATACACTAGGACAGTTCTCATCGTCTCTCTCTCTCTCCCTCTCTCTCTCTCTCTCTCTTCTCCATCTCTCTCTCTCTCTTCTCTCTCTCTTCCCTATCTCTCTTCTCTCTCTCTCTCTCTCTCTCTCTCTCTCTCTCTTCCTTTTTTCTTGATTTTGAAAATGACTGAACCCTCCGCTTAGACTTTCAATTTTTTTGTGGTCAAAAAGTACCCCCTATTGTCTCGGAAATCCCGGGTCAAATAAGTTATTGCCATAGCTTAGAGACTATTTAGAACTCATTAACAAATTAATTGCATTAATATTCGACTTTTATATTGCCTTCATTACAATGACATTGTTTAACCCTACTCTTTATCACCTGAATGATCAGGTATTTTGTGTCCTTCAAGATTTTATCGATTGAAAGACGATATTTTGATAAATAATTTTATTTATTTATTTATTTCCTGAAATTAGAGAAATTTTGATTGAATTAAAGAAAGAAAAGTTTTAGAAATGGTTTTCTAAGCGATACTTATTTTGTGTTCAAATTTTATTCACAATTTAGAAAAGTTTTCATTATATTTATATAATAATTATTTATATATTCAAACGAATATTCAAGGATTGAATAAATAATTGTCATTGAATTCATTGAAAATGTTTTAGCTAATGAGCGTTGGCGCTGGCATTGGTTCACCTTGATACTATAATAGCTTACGAATTATGAATTTTCCTTAAATATATTAATTCAATAATCTGTTAGTAAATGTGATTTCGATAATCGTTCGGTTAATTCATTTTATGGAAATGTTTAAAACATCGTATTTTGATCACAAATAACCAAAACATTGCAAACCATTAACGATATTCAGTATTACTGACGACTATCTCTCAATCGTTTATGTCTTTCAGTCATATTATCCAAACTCATTAAAATCCTTGAATGTCGAGTTATATCAGAGATGTACATTAATTCACTCCCAATAGATAATAGAGACAAACGGAGGAATTTCTCTGCTCTCTTTCTATTGATCATTTTGATAGGAGCCAATGTTCTTGGTCGCCTTCGATGGTTTGTACCAATAAAATGAACTGAATTTTCATTATATGAAGAGATAAGCACTAAAAATAACTAATAACTTATTTTTGATAAGAATTGGACTGAAATGACATTATTTTGTTTAATAGTCTTATAAATCAAAGGTTTTAATTGTAAATAAAGGGAATAATAATAAAACATAAATGAATTGAAAGAAAACATTTTTGAAACAACGAATTTGGCGGACATTCGTTGTAATTAGTAATTGAATTATTGAAACAAATTTGTATTACTTTCGATTTCAAAGACTTTCTTAGTTTTTAATCGAATTCTATTAATAAAACTGAATTCACTTTTTCTAATAAAATTGAATTGTCTTTGAAATGGAAATAAAAGCTTAATCTCAATGTTAAAGTGGTTTTATATCGCAGAATATCATTGAATTCCCTGGATATTTAAGGCTATGTAACACGTGTTATACAAATTGGGTCAGCAATTCAACTAGCAAGAATTCTATGATTCAAGTGAGCACAGCTTTCAATGACAAGATTCAACTGATTATAACCAATTAATATAACACTTCTCTATTGAATCAAATTATTTGGCTTTAATTTTATCTGAATATATTGAACATTGAAATTATAGTCAGAGATAACCGTTTGTTAAACAATCTGTTATATTATGGGATCGAATGTTACATTGATCACCAACTTATCATCTATTTAAATCATATTTTCGATCAAAATTATAACTCATTTGCTTGCATTGAGTGTATTTTATCTATTTTATCAAAAATTTAGGTGAAAGTGTACCAAGGATAATTGCCAAAGCATAACCCTTTAAGTTAAGGGCATATCTCTCAGTCTTTTCATTGATTTACGAATTATATCGGAATTTCAAATAAATTGATTTAAATTTCGTTAAGAATTCATTTGAATGCTAGGCTATCTTGATACTTTGGACGGACCCCCCTTCCTCTCTTTTCAAGGACTTTCCATCAGTGGATAGATTTAATGCAAACCTCGATTATAAATTACATTTTCAAATTATTCAAAATATTAGCTAATTTCATAGATAGCCAAACAAATCCCCTGGGATTTTAAAAATTTTGGTAGTAGGCTTTCTCCTTCAAAATTTGCACGAAACTTAACATACACCTTTAGATACCGCAAACGTTTATTGAAATAAGAGTTTATAAGAATGAAATCACAAATTATTGTTGAGATAAAAACAATTAAATGGATTCAAAGACATTGTATTCAGACTCTCAATGAAACACTCATTCACTCAAAGCGTTCGAACGAATCGAATGTTTTTCAATATTTCGATAGTTTTTGTTTTAATTATAAACTCTGATTACAACAAACATTTGCTTTAATTTAGTCGAAAACTTTAGACCGCAATTTTTATCTCCCCTTCACTTTTCCCTAAACCAGCCTTTCCTTGGAATTGAATCCTTTAGCCATTCCTGGTTCACTTTATCAATTATTTGATCAGAATTGTACTTCTTTTATAAATGTTAATCGACGAGAGATTAAGATTTTTTGAATTACATTTGGTTTGATTTGCATCATGTATAAACTTATCTAAAATCAAAAGGGAAGGAAACAATTAGGTTCTATCAAATTTGAAGGAAAAGTTCAAATAT
>JAQFXL010000261.1:0-25333 GCA_034693445.1 Edwardzetes edwardsi | reverse complement strand
TTCGAGATAGAATTTTTAAATTATTCTCATCTGTTTCAGCGTTGAATTTAACATAAAATAAGTTCATGAAAAAAAAAATTATATCCTGGCCCGGGTTGCCCGCATTGTACCGATTTTTTGATGCCTTTTGTATGAATTATCACATTATTGGCAAATGGGGTCAAAACACAATCAACATTTTAATGACCCTTTCAATGATAAAACTACTCTATTGTATAGAAATTGTTTGGAAATACCTCATCATTTGAGAAGGGGTTGACATTATATCCAAATGTAATCGACGCTCAAATGATTCAATTAACTAAATTGTTAGGAGAGTTAAAATATCTTCATTCGTGACAATAATTTGAGTAAAATATCGATAATTTTTATTTAAAATTTAAAAAAATAGTTTCACAAAAATGTATTAAATATTCGAATAAATGTATTAATGATTAAAATCTTATTAATAATAAAAATAACAAATTATTCAAAATTCTGATCATTTCTGATATGAATTAATTGATAACTAATTAAAAGGAATTTAATTTCAAAAACAAATTCTTAAATATAAGCATAACTTTGAATAAATAAAAGATTGAAAAATGTTTTACACGAAATTAAAAGAGTTTTTTTCAAAATATCACAATTTTTTGATTCAATGAATACCATTGACTGTAGTATTGTTGCCGTTTGTCTGTTGAATACCATTAGTTTTTGGTTTCTTAGTCTTTTCACAGGCACCCAGGATAAGTGGTGTGCTGAACACTTTACCAGAGACAAGTTGTTGAAGTCCTTCCCCATCATAACTGATTAGTGGCGATATTTCGCAAATCACTTGACTTTCGTTATGACTTTTGAATAAAAAATAATGAATTACTTCTCAGACTAATAGAGAGCTGAAAGAAAAGATTACTTATTATTATTGTTATCATTAGTTTGTGAGCCATTACTGCCATTGAAATCAACTTTGACGGGACTGTCGTCCAAAATAAAAAGCAAAAGTCATGCGAAATGAAAATAATTTCAAATAAAAAATTAAATTAAATGATCGGCACTTTTGATAACTTTTAAAGAAATTATTCATCGAATGAAATGAAATAAAAACAAAACAGAATAAAAAATTGTTCAGACATTCAAAAAAAATGAGTGAAGTTATGTAAAATCGGTAATACCTTGCAATCAAAGGAACCACTTTTCCGTTTTCGTCAACAAACTTTCCGCCGGCGTTCAAAACAAATCTCTGATGTAAATTATAGACAGAGAGTCGGGCAGTGGTCGGGTTGTCTTTGTCTGATCCGTCACCGTTCTTGAGCGGAGAGAACTCGTCTTCTCGTAATACTTCCCAAACAACAAATTTACTGAAAATCAAATCAAAATCAGTTGAAAGACACGAATAATAGATATGAATACTAACTCTGAGAACTCAAATACATCGAAAACAAACTTTTCGAGTTTAATTCCATTCGGTTTTTCGGGTTTAACTAACTTTCCATTTGTATCTACGAATGCAATCTTCTTCTTCGCGATGTGATGAATAAGGTCTCTACCACTGCAGGGATTGACACAAATTATTAAAAAAAGAATGAAATGGAAAAGAGATGGAAACCAACCAAATATTGTTTAGGAAATTCAGAGTAAAATAATGGTTACAAATATTTCCGGCGTCGAAAGTAAGCCTTCCATCGGAGTTACGCTTTTGAGCCGTTTGTAGGGAGACTTCACTGTATTCAACCACTTTGTACTTTCCATTAACTTTGCAAATAATACCGACAGCTTCGGTAGGGAATGCTTTTTGGACCACTTTGGCGGCTACTTCAGCGCCTTTTGAAATGCAATATCCGATGAACGTCGGGTCCGCCACTTTCACAAGAATATTGTCTACACAATAGGCTTGAATGTGTTGAATACCCCTCTTTTCCATGTTATCCAAAATCCCTCTATGTTTAAGAGCGTTATATAGACCTCCGTTTCCGTCGGGAGCTCTGGCCAATCGATAAGGCGATTCCAGGATTATCTTGCCATTAAATTGAAAACAGGGAAGAGTGCTCTGCTCGAAGACCACCACATTTTCAGGAGTGAGACCAAAATAATTATTTTTCCGGAAGAACTCAATGGTGGGCTCTCGAGTGGCTTCACTGGTCATGATATACCAGGGAATGGACCCTTTCTTTCCAGTCAAATCATAGGCTAGTTTCTCGAGTCTAAGAATTCGTTCGCCTTGCAGTTGGTATAGCGTCTTGTGAGAGGGCAGTCCCACGTCATACATTCCTTTCGGGTAATCGAAACCGAGTCGAGTTCCCTGACCGCCGGCCAATAATAGGGACGCCACTCGACCTTCAGATATCTGTCTTAACCCTGAAGCGTATAAGTGATGACATGAGTTATGAGACTACAACTGTATTTAAGCTCAGACTTAATTGAGTGATCATTTCCTTGATCTCAATTCCTATGGTTACATATCTTTTGTTTTTAAAAGGATTAATAGTTAAACCTTGTCTTAAGGTTGAGGTAAAAAGCACTCAAAGTTTGAGATAAAAATTGGTGGTCAATGACAAACACTCCTCAAAGCGATTGCATTGACATTCTGTGCAACAGATTGATAAACACGTGTTTTCTCTAACAGTTTCATCGATTGAAACCCAAGAACCGAATAAAGTGTCTGATGTGCGGTATTTTCGTTTATAAATCATTAAATATTTACTGAAATGCGTTCAATCACTGAAATTATGATAAAAACAATACAAATATTTATCGATTAAATTACAATTAAGAAGAAGTAAACAAATAATTAATCGATTGATATGCAGACACTTATTATTGAGCAAAATACTCTTGTACAAAGCTGTACAATAAACAATTTTTGCTCTTAAGACAACATCATTTTTCGAAATCTTGGCGCCAGTCATATCTTCATATCTATTCTTGATACTTAATTGAAAAAACTTTTGGAAATAAGATATCCTTTACTTTCTCACGAATTGTAAGTTTTTTAGAACTTTGGGATCAATTCAAAGAGTAATTCAATACTTATATTAATTAAAGTTTTATTCAATGAGTTAATCATTAATAACGGAATCAAAATAACTGATAAACTAAATCAAAAAATAAAGAATTCTTGGATTCTATATCTGAACATGCTCAAATGGGAATTTTCGATGAGTTGGATAACTTTAATAGTCTAAAGACTGATTAAATTCAAGGCGTACTCAAAGTTTGATTCAATTTTCTAATTGAAATTCAAAGATAAGTCACTTTCATATGACTCGCATTTCAAGGTATTTAATATTTGAACGCAAATGTTATAAAAAGATATAAAGAGTAATGAAATGACTGACCATTTTCTCGATATGATTGTAGTTTGTCTTTGGAGGTTCTGGTGATGCTTTCGTGGACCTGAGGTGAGAGCGGTTCTAACAAATCATCGATTTTGTCGTTTTGTTCGTTTTCTAAACTGACGGTTACTTCAAATGTTTGGCAAACTTTTGCAAAGTTTATGCTTTTCAAGTCGTTATACAACAGTTGCTTCTGTTCTTCGCTGATCTGATCCCAGAACTGAAGTAAGTGTTGTTGTTTGCTCTCAGACAACACTTTACGAACACTTTCGATGTCTAACATTATACTCGACTGAAAAACAATTAAATAATAAGTAAATTGAAGAAAGATTTTTCGCCAAAAGCAATAAAAGTTGGGAACAATTAGTTATTTGCAATAAATTGTTAGCAGTTTTGTCAGTTTTGCCACTTTTGCCACATCAGCACAAAACACAATTACAAAACAAAATCCAATAAAATATTGATTTGAAGTAATTGAATGAAATTTAGTTTTGTGGGCAAAATCGAGCTCAAGACCAATAACTGTGTCAATGGGAGAGACAGACTGCAAATGGTATGAGTGATACTTGCAATCACTAATTTTCTTAACATTAGAGCCAATACTTGAATACCTGCCCATTAATTATAGCCCAAAATCTGATAGAAAGCTATTAAACATATGAAATGTTGCAAAACTGGAACAACATATCATATACCTGAGCCGACAGCCAATTGAGGGGAAAAAAGTTTAAAAAAAAGTCTTGATTTTAGAGATGACTTACTTTTACGGAAATTTTCCTCAAATTAGTGACTGAAAAGGCGATGAAACGAATCAAAAGTTATTTCTTTCAAACTTTTAACGAAGTTTTTCGCCCAAAAGGTTTGGCCGAAAAGAAGAGTAAAACTGTTTAACGATTAATAAACTCGTAATTAGAAAGTTATGACTAATTTATATCATATTTATATGAAATTCATATCTAATGCCAAAGTAGTCAAGAGTTAAGAATTAACTCATATCTCAAGAATATTAGACAACAACTCAATTGGAGTTCCGTTAAAACGAAATGTCGAGAACTCAATGGAAAAGAGACTTCAAATGTCTTATCTTTACTTCGGATGAAATAAATAATATTTACAGAGAATTACATGAATTTCAATACATTTAGAGATCAGAATATTCTCTGATAACTGTTTTACTTTAATATTTGGTTATCGGATAACACATCTCAAGACATACTTCACATTCCAATCACTTTCTGATTGTAATTCATTGGCAAAGAAGTAAAATATATGATAATTAAACAAATCCTTCGTTGAAAACATTTAATAAAACCAGAAAATTGGTTTAAAATTAATATAGTTTTCACTCAAATTAATTAAATTGCAAACAAAAGCCATTAATTGTAATAATATTATGCTTTCAATCGAATGAATGCTTTAAAAGAGCTTTGATTTGAAACACAATTTAAAGGTAAAACAGATTTTCAAATAATTAAAAGTAGAGTCAAATCAAAGCCTGAATTTACCGACACTTTTGCAGACAAACACTTGAATGCAAAACATAAACACTGTTCACACGTTTCTATTGCAGTACTATTACTCGCATACAAACAACTATAGATCAAATCAATACTTTTTGAACGTTAAATGGTAACAAAAGTTAAACAAAAATAGATTTCAATCAAAAGATAGTGAAAACAGAAATCGATATTTTTTTGTGTCATTCAGTGATTTGACAACAAAATGACAATCTTTTGCTGATTAAGCAAATAATCAGCATTTTGTTCATCAAGTCTACGCTTTTTCTTAATTATCGCTCGAATACACCTCAAAGTCATTTGTTATGTATATATATTTTGGATTTAAATAGCTGTAAATAATGGCAAATAATGTGATCTCAATCTCTGATAACAACAAAACTCAAAAGCCTTCGAGTAATTCAATAATTGATTTAATTTTTAATTTGATTTTAATTTCTGTCAAATTAGTGATTAATAATTGTTTTCATTGGTTTTGACATAATTTTCTCATTAATTTCTCAAATTGTTTATAAAAACCAACGGAAATGAATCATAATTTTAATTGAATTTTAAATTTCAAAACTGATCGACAATTGTATTGAATGAATAGGCAGTGCATTCAAACAGCAGAAGTTGCCATCTTGGTCACCCATTCTCACTGTAGGCACAGTTCTGCCCACATTCTTCTTGATTGGAGTGGCATTCATTCCGATCGGAATCGGACTTCTGGTCTCTTCTAATCAGGTATTCTTCCAATGTTTGCATTAATTGTCTAAAAAATGTACGAAAAGGTGACAGAAATAGAGTTGGATTACACGGCGTGTCAACAATATAACGAATCCACGAGGAAAGAGGTTGAGCCGCGAGTCTTCTGCTCTGACATAATAGCGGCCAATTGGAAGGTTGAGTGCAACTGTCGTATTAGTTTCACATTAGTGGAGAACATCCGACGGGACGTCTACTTATACTATGGTTTAACGAATTTCTATCAAAATCACAGACGATATGTGAAGTCCAGAGACGACAGACAACTGTTGGGTGAAAGTAAGGGATCCACTGAATGCGATCCCTTCGCCCAAAGAGATGGAAAATGGATCGCTCCGTGCGGTGCGATCGCCAACAGTCTATTCAACGACACATTTCTGCTGAAAAGAGACTCTGAAGACGAAAGAGAGCCTAAATCTGTGCCCATCACCCAAATGGGTATAGCCTGGGCTACAGACAAAAATGCAAAGTTCCGCAATCCTACCGTTCCCGCCGGTCAAAACCTGTCCTATGCTTTTAAAGACTCTGTTCCGCCACCCAATTGGCGAAAACCTATCTATGAATTGGACACTAAAGACAACAATAACGGGTATTTGAACGAAGGTTTTATAGTGTGGATGAGAACGTCAGCTTTGCCCACATTCCGCAAACTATATGCTCGAATAGCACACGACAAACAGGACACTGACGCCAATTATCAAAATTCTCTTCCGAAGGGAAAATACGTTCTCTTCATTAAATACAGTGAGTCTTAAACTAATTAAACGCTTTTATACAAAATTTGTTTCAATTGGAACAGACTTTCCGGTGGCGGCCTTCAAAGGGACCAAAAGGTTCATAATATCGAACACTTCATGGCTGGGCGGCAAAAACCCATTCATTGGTGTTATGTATATAATTGTCGGATGCATTTGTCTCCTGTTGTCAGGAGTTTTTGTTTTCATTCACAAGAAATTCGGCAAAAGGTATGTAATATTCAACTCTTCGCTGTTTAATAACTGTCTCTTATTTGCAGTACAACTGAGATATTGAATGTAACGCAGAGAACACCATATATTGGTTGACAGATATATCACTAAATAGTTATTGTAATTAATATAAAGTTCACTATTTTTACTAATAATTTATTGCTTTAAAGTTATTAAAAATTAAATACATTGTCGACTCAGCTCTCATTGCATTCCAATGTTTTATGCTTTTAATGCTGTGATTGCCTTAGATTTACACCAAATCTAACTTTAAATCAAAACCAAATCGCTTTTGAAATACTTTTTCATTTTGTAAAGAATGCAATTTTGTAGGAAAAGCACAAAATGATAGGCATTTCCTTCACATCTCATATTTGTTGGAATCGATGGTCAAATTATGTGATCAACACATTCACTGTTTTATCTCTCATTCGTTTGACATTTGACTCAATTCCTGAATTAAACTTATTTTAAGTCAATTAATAGTCAGAAAATAATTTAATTGAATTCTCTGTTGAAATGTTATAAAACAGTCATTTGTTTTGATGTGAATTTACGCCAATTATTAGACACAAAATCATTTGTAAAACTGTTTAAACATATAATAAAAATTATATAAATTTTATTGCGATTCTTGTCTTTAATTCAAATTTCAATCTATTAAATAACTCAAAGTTTATGTGAATTAAGTGCAAAAAGAGATTTATTTTGATGTCAACCCATTAGTAGCCCTAATATTCAGTAATTATTTGCTTTTCTAAACCAATATTTGTTGTGAAAGCGATCCTCAACTCATCTAATGTTTGATTTAATGGTTATGTAATTACAGCCATTCATTGCTCACAAATGTCCAACAATTTTGGTTAGAGTTTGAGTCTATTGACAGACAAGACTTCTCGCAAATCATATGTAAAACAAATTGAGTAAACATTTGTCGGTTGTGTCAAAGGAACCAACAGATCACCGATAATATCAATCAGAAGACCGAAAGCAACGCCTCTGGGGTTAGGGTCTGGTTATGACATCAGTTAATTGACTCGATATAACGGTTACGCCTCTAATCAAGATAATGATCGGCAAAAAGTTGCCACTAATAGACTGCACCGTTAAGTGGATGGAGTCACCAAATATTTGGTCGGGGAGCTATTTACGAGTAGTGGCACCCCTTAGACAGAAGAGCCTCGTATTGGATGAGCTCTTTCTACTAGATTTACGTCACACTCTTATACTATCATTAGACAAATGATCGATCGCTGACGTAATGGCTGTTTGGCATCGCTCTGAGCTTATGCTCAGAAGTGGATGTCTGTGATTGGTCGAGAGCTTCATTGTCAGCAGGAGGGAGACTCCCCCTTTAATTTGCAACGACCTAAGAATGAGCGCCATTTGGCCCAATCGTTAAACAAACCAAAACTGAGCAGCGATTCACTCAAACGGTGACAAACCATTAGATTTGGTGCCAAAACACACGATTTGATCCGTTTTAGACCAAAATCAAAGAGAATCTGAATTTAATGGTCAGAAAAGACAATACAATATTTGGCATATAATTAGGGCTGAGCTCTAAGTTTATTGGCGGCCATATTTTATACACCATTTTTTATATGCACACAATATTATAGTTTTGATCGCAACTAATGCTCGACTCAGACAACACTCACAACACTCACACAATGATCACTCTATACGTCATTATGTGTCACAGTTTAACACAATTATAATATACGCGCTTTTAATATGCATTCAAATACTAATTAAACTACAATTCAAACATCAATTAGTACTCAAACTCTTTGTTTGCGATTAGTTTGAGTCGAGATAAGCGCTGAACAATGTTTTGAAAAGTGATAATAAGTTGATGTATGAATTGAAGTTGGTGTTGTGTGTCAGGCATGTTTTTGTTTCGCAAGATTTTGTTTTGACGCATATATAGATTGTGTGCACAAAATATTGATTTATTGTTTGTCTTTAAATATTTTGATTATACTTCGGTTAAACACTGTGTCAGCTGTTGGACTCATTTTTCATGAAAGTTTATCTTGATCACACCATCAAAACTGACCTCAACCATATTGGATGGTAGGATTACATTCTTATCAATTTGAATCAAGGATGTGCAAGGTCTTCCACTAGTTCTGCCTTTTTTTAGGTCAAGTTTGGCCAACAATTTAGTCATAGCTTCGAAACATTGTTTTGGCCGTAACTCGAAATAAGCCGTTTTTAGCGCTTTGTGTCTATAATGATGAGGTTATAAACCTGCAAAACTGATCGATGAAAATATACCCTATTATATGATTTTCTCCAAAACATGACTTCACATTCAAATCATATGATTTATCACTTTTTCCACTTTTGTTACCAAAAGTCTATAATTTTATTAATTTTATGCAAAAATTTAAATTCTTTATAACTCTAAGTCTAAGTCTGTGTCCAAATTTGGATATCAGTACCGATAAAGAAGGGATGTTCTGGTCAGTACTGTTCCGGACCCTTTTTACCCAAACATTGCACATCTTTGGCTTAATTTAATTCAATGATTAATTGATTGCAATGACTGATCCCTAGTCGCGGCAGTGATGGACGATGGAGGCCGATGTCTTCTTGATGTCATCGATGACCCCCAACTCTTGCAATCCTTTCTCGAAAACACCAACGGAGCCATTGAACGTCTTGAGGGTGGAGTTAACGTTAATGTCGAGAACCCGTCGCACAAGACGTTAGCGACAGTTAAATCAATTGACTCGACTATCAGTGCCGCCAAAGTGGTGGCTAATATTCCGATGACTTCATTGGTCTCCGAATCCAAACAAACGTTGGATCAGTTGACTTATGGTAGCAACAGTTCACCCCTTCTCACAATTAACAAACAGTCTTCGGGACAACTTATTTTTGACGACAAACAGATGTTGAATATGGTTTCCTCTTCTGTTGGTCTCATCCCCTTCTCTGCTCTGTCCAGTGCCGGCTCAATATCCATAGCACAGCCGGCGTTGACTACACTAACAAGCACTACATCGATTGGACAAATGTCGACTGTGCCGATGAGAGCCCCCGGACAGACGTGGCCGCCAACTTCTTTTCAAATCGCTAATCCTCGCGGTGGCGGTGCGATGACAGTCCTACCGCAGCAACTTATTGTTCAGCCTGGGTTACAAATGGGAGGAGGACACGGTCTTCAGCAGTTGTTACTGACGCGTCCGGGAGGAGCTCACCCACAACATTTGGGGGGAGGGATCCAACCAGGACAGTTGGTCCAAATAATACAAACTCCTTCGGGACCACAAATATTGCAAACAAATCCGAGTGCAGCCCTTCAGACGATTGTTAGCTCCGGGACTACAACTAAAACTTCATCGACTTCTTCGTCGTCGCGATCTAATAAACAAATCCTTCCGAAACCTCCCGGTTCTGGCGTATCGACCAGTAATACCGTTACGACAAACAGTGGGAACAAATGCGGACAACAACTGACACAACAAAACACACTTAAAGTCATTAATAGTTTGCCTTCAAATATGACTCAAATACCAACGAGTTGTGCGGCCGGACCCACAACACAACAAATATTAATAGGACCCGGAGGACAACCAGCAGGAATGTTGGGTGGACCTCAGGGAACGATATTACTGAATCACATGTTTCCAGGACTCGGTTCGCAACCGATTTTTTTCCAACAGAATATCGGAAATGTTCCCAATTCTGTTCAGTTGACTCTCAGGCCTCAATCGCACGGCTCTCCTGTCGTTGCGATGAGTAACGGTTTGACAGGTCCTAACATAACCACTGATCAGAACACAGGACTGATTAATGCATTAACGGGACAGTCGGCAAATATGCCGAAACAGACGCCCTCCCAATCACCACAACCTCAGACTTTTGTGATACCGAACTCGACGTCTGTGAGCACCGCTTCTCCCGGATTCGTGATGACGAGCGCTGGCAGATCTACGCCTAATATCATTTTCACACGTCCGCCCTCATTGAACGGAGCGTCCCATCAGTCAACGCCAACTGTGCCCACTGGTCAACAGTTCCTTCAGTTGCAGACACCAAACGGTCCGGTGTTAGTCGCACTTCCGACTCAACATCAACTATTATCACAGCAACAAATGTCGACTCACTCTCAGCCGACTCACGGCATTCAATTGGGAAATACTATGTTTCCAATCGGAACACAACAACTGACGAGTAATCTGAACACAAGTCTACAGGCGAGCGCACACCCGGCTCTTCACGCTCTTCTCAGCCATACTGACAATACGAACGGCCAAACAGTTCTTCAGACATCTCACGGCCAATCAGTCGCCACATCCAATACAGTGATCTTTACATCTCAGCCCCAAATCATAACCCGACCGCAACTCCAACAACAATCTAAACCTTCGGTCAATTTGGCCGAACTTCTCAAAGAACACGGAATTTTGCCCGAATCCAGTCCTCCCTCCTCTCCCATTAATAACTCAATGACTGATATAAACAATGGTTCGGTTCATTCGGAGCTCATTCAGGCAACGCCAACATCACAACAAACAGTTCTAATGTTGCCGTCGGGTCCCAACCAACCGCATAATATTGTTTTAACCCAAAACCCAGTGGCAGCTCCGCCTCAATTGAGACTAGCATTAGGTCCCGACGGAAGTGTTATTCTTCAGCCACACATCACTCCAAATGCAGTTCAGCCACAAATTCAGTCGCAATTCATTTCAAATTCAAATAATTTAAAATATAGTGACTCTCTTAAGGACTCGAGTGGTTTGGGTTCTTCTCAACCCTCTCCTGACTCGACCACTCCCAGCATAGATACCGCCACCACATCGACCACTAGTTTGAGTACTTCTACGACCACTACTACATCGACGGCGCCAACAGTGACCGGTCAGAACACTTCTGCCTTATTAGAACAGCTTAATACCGGACCCGCCGTCAAAGTTCCCGATTTGGTCGCATCTTTAGGCCTATCGAATGGGTCTTCAACTCCTATGACAACGAGTGAAGAGTCCAAACCGATAGCCTCTCAAACGGCTTTAATTCCATTAACGGTTCAGAATATAAACAAATCGTTAGAACAGCAAAAGCAGACAATTTTGACTTTACCTGTGCGGAGTGGAGACAGTGTCGTTCCCCATGTCTCCAATGGATCTTCCAATGCTGTGATCAGAGTCGGTAGTTGTGATAGTATTCCGACTTCATATGTGTTGACGCCTACAACTGTGTTCACTAGTCCTCCAAAGGCCCAAACGACTGACTCTTTGAATGTCAGCCCTACTAACTGTACTAATAGTGTTGGTGTTAATGGAACGGTCACTAATGTAATAGAACAGAATGGAGTGCCTATGGTTCAGGTCAGTCCTAACAATCAGGAGTTCTTACAAAGACTGGAGACTCAGGTCAAGAGTCTGTCGGCGTTAAAGTCACCGACAAATCAACAGAAAGAGCTTCTTCAGGAACTGTTATCTTTGACGCAGAAGATGAATGAGGCCCGACATCTGAAACCCAATGCTTTTGAAGACCAAAAAGTTGTGTTAAGCACAACCTCATCCATCAATGTTTCGCCACAAACACAACAATTACTGCAGTCAACGGCATCCGTATTAACACAGAGTCAACCGCAACAACCGAACCAAAGTCCAAATGAGGTCCAGACTCAGCAAACGCCACAAAACGTGCATTTAGTGAATCTACTTAAACAAACTCCTGTCCAAACATCTCCACAAATCCGACTCGTCACTTCAGCGAGCACATCTCCAGCCACTGGAACCGCTACTATCCAAGTGGGCAACCAATTGATAACCTTCACAACTCCGGCCAAACAACAGTTACAAAACTTGAAATCGATTGCCACGAATCAAAACCAACAAACAATTATTAAGGTATTACTCTTTAAATGTTTGCCAAAACTTATTATTTGATTATTTGACTGATAGCCACAAACTCCGGCCTCAACTCAGGCTCTAATTCTTCGATTACACGGCCCGACATCAACCACTACTTCAACATTCGTTACCACTTCAACGACAACTAAGACATCAATAATTAAGAATGACTTGCATTTAGACAAAGAGAGGAGAAATGCAAAGATTCTTAAAGCGTACGAATCACTCGAATATCAATTGATTCCAACAGATATTAACATTGAATTTGTTTTTTATAGTATTCAACAACAGCTAAATGTTGACCAAAACGCTGCCCTAAAACCTGACACTAAGAGGTCGTTCAGTTCGAGAGACGACGCCTGCAAGAGATTACTTCGTTATCATGTTTTCAATTCTCCGACGATGACTGTCGAAGATATGACCAAAAGTATTGTTTTTTTCAATTTGTCTCTAAAGTAACACTAATTAACTGATTGTTTCAATGATTAGGCGATCAGTTGTTTGAGAAGATTTCCCGCCATTTGTTGTATAAAAAGCGACAGTTATTCGATAAGTTCAGAGTTTTGTTGTTAAAGCAAACTATGGTAAGTGTCTCACTATTTGACCGATTCTTCATCTTATTCTTCATCAGAATTTTAAATGATTTGTTATGTGTTTACAGAAAGAGACGCCGTCTTCAGAACACGTTATGATCGACAGAATGTTTATAAACGAAGAAACAAATTCTCTTAAAGCAGACAAAGAAAGTGTAGCCGAAGGCAAAGGTATTCAAATTATTCATTTTGTCCTCATTTTCAATGGATAACCGATTTGTCAATTGATTCAGTGCTAAACCTTCCTCCACCGCCCGCTTCCTGGTATCAAACGATACGATCATCTTTCGAAGAAGAAGAACAAAAACTTTTCATAAATAGGAAACGAAAGTCTTCGATAGGAAGTGATGACGAATACAACTCTCAGAACAATCAAATCAGACGACATGAAGAACCAGTAGACGATTCTGACGAATCTGAAGATGAAGACGAAGACAGTGATGACGAAGATATTGAAGGAAAAGACGAAACGATTGCGAATTTCTTACAGTCGAGACCCGAAACAAATTTAGAAAATGTCGGACACTTTTACGATAATCTTCATAATAGTCTTCACGTATCGAACGGACAGCAACTCGACGGTCAAAGTCATGTGCCTTTAAATAGTTATGTGGAACCAATTCAACAGCACAATGATCTCGAATTATATTCAGATATGAACGGAGACAACGGTTCAGACGACTGGACGCAATCGATTCTCAATAACTCTTCTGCCAATCGAAGAATTTCATGGAATCATAGGTTTGGAGAGACTGAAGCGGCCTCCGCTGTCGAGTCCATTCTCAATGGTGATGACGATGAACCGGGTATGTCTGTCGACCTCTCAGGTATCGAAGGACTCGATGATAACCTCGAGGATGACAACGAAGAGGATGACAACGAAGAGGATGACGACGATGATGAAGATGACGATGAAGACGACGAGGAAGAAGATGATGTGAACGGGTATGCGATGGCAGGCGATGGTCATCAGCACCAACAACATGTTGACGTACAAATGCAGTGCGCGATCAAAAGCATTTTGGAGATGCCTTCCGTCGCATCCCATCCCTCTCACAACAATTCGTATGCATTTCATTCTCATAACTCTCATCCATCACTTCATCCACATATGAATGACTTTCGAAATATGGATTACTCGCACATCCCTAACATTCATGACCAGCGCCGCGACATTCTTCGTTCATATGGCGGCCAACACCCGACGGGAGTCAATGACCCAATTCTTGACGAAGCCGTTAAGAGTATCCTATCGTGAGATGTACTTATTTGTGGCAAAACTATTTAATCACTTCATTGATAATGTCTTTTGTGATCTAATGGTCACTATTTTTTATGAGAAGCCATTTCTTCACTTCTTTTCAATTCTTCATTCGATGCGTCGATTATTTTCGAAAACATTTGATTTGAGAATCAAAGCTCTAAAAGGGGTTGACTTCAGAATCAATCGCTGATCGGTTTATTTAATTCCAATCTCAACAACACTTTAGTGCCTAAATCTCTTAAATTGGACAGAATTTCAGAGGAATTTCATTGAATTGTCATTAATTGGTTCCAAACATTTGATTCGATAGTTATTTATATTAAATTGTTTTTAAATATTTACTCAATATTTCAGTTGAATTATATTTGAATTTTAAGTACAAAGTTTTGACAAAATAAAGCAAAACATTTCATTTAATTGTCCGAACAATTAACTGGCAATCATTTGGGAATACCTCTGAATGTTGTGTTAGTTAACTACTGTATGTTATGTTAGGACTAACCATCACTTTTGCCTCTAATCTGAAGTCAATATATTTTAGAGTTTTTTTTTATTTTGAATTATTTTAAAATGAAAATCAATTTTTGTTTTTTTTGATTCAAATTTATATTATTCTTAAAATTATGTTCAAAACATTTAAATCAATTGAAAAATCATTTATTTTGACACAAAAACACTTTAAGTTATAATTATTATTATATTTTTGGTTTTAAACATTTCTGTGATTCGTTTTTTTGTAAAAATTGTATTTAAATCGTATGTAAGTTAAGACAAAATTATGACATTTTTTGTGTCGTTATTGTAATGTAAAAATTGATTTTTTAAAAATTCTAATGAAATGAAAATTGAAATAAGTTTTCACAACTTATTAGCGACTCATCTGATCTGTTATTATATTATTATAATTACAGTTAATATATAATCATTTGACACAAACATTACTTTCATTTGATTATTGAATTATTTTTAGTTTTCACACAATTCTCACATAAATATGAATTGAGTGCAAACCGCTGTCAACTAATGCTCTCCCCCTCAGGGCTTAAGAGTTCACAAAGAATCGGATAAACAATAAGATCGCAACAAAAAACAATCGCTTGTATTATGAATTCATTTTCATAATCGACTCATCCCTTCATTATTCATAACAAATATATAAAGAATTGTAGATTAATATTAATATTTAAATCCGTTGTGAAAACCGGTAGTTATTATGAATACAAATACTGATAATTATTTGATTGTAAGTATTAAAAAAGTTTAAAAATATTTTTAATAATAAAGTCAAAAATTTTTGTTGAACTTATTTCTCATCATTTTCTTATTTGTTAATGTTTTGCCGCCAAAAAATGTCCAAGTACATTTACATTAAATTGTAATTGGTAGCTAATAATTAATAACTGACCTCTATTTTTGAAAATTCCAAGAAATCATCCAAATTCTAGGAATTATTGTTTCATCGATCGATTCTTGGCTTCAGAAAAGTAACGAACGAAAGCGCTGTTCGCTCTCTAATGTCTCTAATGTTAGACTGAAGTAAGGAATTGTGAGAACGGCTTAACATTGACATTGAAAACAAGAATATAAATGCAAAGACTGAAACCGATATCTATTTTACTGTTTTGTCTCAAAATTAATAGTTTTGTCACTATTTTGAATTAAATGATGAAATTGTATGAAAATTTGATTGAAATCCGAATGAAAACATTGATTCTAGTAATCAGTTTATTATCAGATGCATCCCATGCATTGAAAGGTGAGAAAATATTACCCTGGTCTACTTGCAGTTCAAATAAAATACATCAGTGCCACTCTCCGAGCACTCGATGCAATACCTATTTGAAGTCGTGTGAGTGTCATCCCAAATTTCCAATACCTTTGGTAACTGTCAACCAGTGTCTCGACTACCGTAAGTTAGGACAGGAATGTGTTATTTCAGAGCAATGCAGTCGAACTGAAAATAGTATTTGTGTCACATCTGTCGGCAAACAAATCGATTCGGTGGACAAGAAATCAGTGAACGAATATTTTCGACGATTGAGAAGTTATAACAATTTTCATACAAATGGCAAAGAAAACAAAAACAATACCGGTTTGGGTCAATGCAAATGCAAAAAGGGCTATAAGCAAGTGGCCAACCATTGCTATAGAATCTCATTGGACAACTTGACTTGTTTGGGAGCATACGAATGCTTAGAAGCTGTAAACTGTTTTGAACTCATCTGTGAATTATCTAATGATATTCTGTTTGACAGGACTTGAATTCCCACTGCGATAAGAACAGCAAACGGTGCTATTGTGACCCGGGATATGTCTACGACAACGACAAAAACGAGTGCACAATCATTACGAAAAAGTTTGGCGATATCTGTAAAAAGGACTTCGAGTGCCGTAATTGGGATCAGAATATGGAGTGCCGTAATATGCTGTGTGTCTGTAAGACGGCATTTACATTCGATTATAACACTCAGAGATGCAAACCATATGCACTTCCTCTGAGTACTCCAACTGATTCCGAGTATCATTTGTGCAAATTCGGCTACAGATGGGATGAACACAGCGGTGAATGCGAACGTGAGTGGCGATATGGTTGGAGGGGACAGGGTGATTTCATTTCTTTGGATAAGTTTTTAGAGACTATAATTATTGTGATATTCTGTTGCGTTACGATTGCATTCCTGCGCTTTTGGCGCTATATTTTGCCCCCAAATATTATATCTGAACCAGGACTTTTTTCAGACTTTAGCCAAACAAATAGAGTTCAAAGGCGTAGAACCAGTCGTTCCAATTCACTGTCCAGAAGGGGTCATGTGATTCAGCTTAGAGTCAATTTAGATTCACCCGAATCCGAAAGTTTGTCCAATGAAACGTTTGTTGCCCTTCCTCTCACCGCTTCCCATTCTTCACTGCCGACCTATGAGTCGGCCAGTGTTACAACACCGATGATTCCGCTCCCTTACACCGATGAACCGCCCACTTATGAGGAGGCAATGAAATTGTTTCAAACATCAAAATTATAGATAATATTCACTGATTTTTCAATTAATAATTTGTTGGAATAAACCCAAAAATTCGATGAACAGGTTATAGGGGTTTGTTTGAAAAAGAACTCTTCTAGAATCTCATCCCTGTCAATCATTTATTTATATCTGGATCATTGTTTTGTTATTTTTAATTTGGCACTTATTTGAAGAGTTAATATTTGTTAAATTGTTTGAAATTCAATTTAAAAGTTCGTCGATCAGTTCAAATGATTTAAGGTCTAAATTATAACATTCGGTGCTTTGTTTGAAACCGCGAGAAACTGATTGAATGATTAGTCTGTGATTTCTTGGACTCAAAAGTGAGAGAACTGTGAGAAAAGAGAGTGACATAAACGCAATAAATCTAATCCATTGCTATATTTAACTAATTAAACAAAACCTTTTCATTTGTTTCGGTGATTATTATTGAGTTAATTTGACTGTATTTCAAAATAACTTTTTCGCATTTGTGTGCAGAAAATATGGGTATAATTGAAATATTAGATAATTTTCCAAAAATCCTTTGTAATGACTAAAAGTGATTTTCACTTCCAAATCGGTTGAAATCAATATTAATGCTATTTTTGAAACTTATTGTTATTTGAAATCTTTAATATATTATATTTGATTTGATTTTATAATTGAAAGACGGAATCCACTCAACCGTATATTTATGTAAATGTAATGAAAAAACAATGGAAATAATGTTAAATAAGAATTTAAATACAATTATATATTAATATCGAAAGCCTTTTAAAAATATATTTTAAACAAATGATATATTTTACAATTATTGTATAAAAACTATTTCACCCTGGAATAAGAGCAGTTGAATCGGTACGCATTTAAAGTTGATTGAAAGAAGATCCTTTTCACATTATTCATATTTGGTATATCAGTGATTTGACAACTTTGACAACACTTCCATAGTTTCCTTATCAAACTGACCCATCAATTATATTCTTTAATAAAATTGACCATACACACTGTATTGTGTTGAATGGCTCTTGACAAATTGTTTTCAAGTATAAAAAGGTTGCCTCAAAATGAGAACTCATGACTGACGGATACATTTGTATTCAATCGAATTCGTCAATAGATTTACAATTAATTAAAATATATTTTTTCAAAATATTTTAAAACTATTTTCGTCTAAAATACGGTATATTTTGCTTAAATGTCACAGATTTTCGATTCAATCATTAATTAAAATGTTTTAAATTTTTAATTGATTTGACAATAAATGTTCAAAAAGTTCTTTTGATTGACATTTGATTTGTTTTCAGAGAATTTATTTATCGGTCAAAGTTTGAGTCAAATGTATTGCAAATAAACAAATCTCTAAAATTCTGTGGAATTTGCATTGAATTCAATATTCTGTTGACTCAAATGTTTTGTTTCTTCTAAAGAAATATTTATTAAATAGTTTTAATACTATTTTGAAAGTATTTGTAATGTATTTAGTCAGTGATGAGCACCGATTGAGAAGCCGTTTGTATTTCAATTCCATTCTGTTTTGTTTGTTTATATCGCGGATTTTCTAAAGGCTTTTTCGGCGGACTATCCACAGGTTTGGGGGCTATTCTGTTGTTGTCATCCCTTTTCTTCTGAACGAAGAAGACGAGCATAATTCCAAAGACTAGAACTCCCATAAGGCACGCCACAAATACTCCAATCACATAATCAGCACTGATTCCGGCCACAGTTCGCAACACAGCAAAAGTCGATAAATGTCCGGACCAACAGCCGGCCTTATCGTAAACAATGCCCAGAGGCCAGATATCATCTACTCTCCACGTCTGGTAGTTTTCATCGTAATAATGGCAAAGTGTAATCATATCAGATCCGCCTTCACTGACATTACCGGTAATCGTTACGTGGAATTTGGCAGCTTTGCGGTGTCCCCTCACCACTTGCTCTTTACCGGTGTTAGGGGCGTGGACTGACAAATCAATGACAGGGGATATCCTATGAGACTCTTCTTTATTGGGGTAGGGGCTTTCATTGGGGTAAATGGTGACCGAGAAGACAACGCTCCGACAGGGCATTCGTTGTTCACAATTCCAGGAATGGCTGTAATTAGTCTTAATTTCTTCGCCGAATTCGATTATAGCCTTCACTGTTGTGTTGGCATACATTTTGGCCATAATGTTGTGGTCATGCACTTTATGGGTGTGTATTATTTCAGTGATAGCATTATCGACTTCGTGTCCATTTATCACCGAATGACTGGTCAGTCTAAGAGTTGTGCCCAAAGGTATTTGAGAGGCCGCCACAGATTTTAATTCTTTGAAAGTACTTCTAATGTCTACCAATAAATTCTTGTCAAGCGTTTGGTTTTGCCGTTTTTGATGTTCTTTTGTTAGAAATGATTTCATGAGATTAGAGTAAAGACTTTTAATTGTCTCCATTTTGGGTAAAGTATTCAAAGCGACCGCTTTTTGTGTGTATTTCTGTATTAATGCCAATAACTTTCGTTTTGTGAGAACATCCGAAGTCGTGAGCAAACCATTGCTGAGAGTACTGTAAACCACTGCTAAGTGTCCTTCAGTCAGGATCTGATTCGTGAGCTCTAAAGCATGTCGTGAGTACTCAATCGAGTCATCAATCACTTTGTCGGTCAAATTCTGTTCTGTAAGTGATCTCTGTTTGATGAGAACAGTTCCCAAAGTAGATAAGGCAGCGATAGAGTCACCGGCTTTTTGGTGTCGCTTAGCGATTGTCAACAATTCACTGATGGCTTCACTTTCGTCATCTCTCTTCTCGATCGTTACAGACGCTGAGTAATAGAAATGACAGTTTCCGAAGCGATCACATACTTGTGCTGCGAATCTTGTAATTCTGTTCGGATCTATTATAGGAGTTCCCACAAACTTAATAACACTTGAGAATTGTGGCACTGATAGTGGCATTGGATTAGTTAAGGTTTCATCTGCTAAGAAGAGCTGATATGTTAGCGGCGCTGCATTTGGGGGAGTATTGCATTTCTCAACATTTGCGAAACTCTGAAAATCAAATTTATTGTAAAAAGGAAATAGTCTAGATCATTTCACTCACTAAATTCAGTTCTGTGAAGTGTTCGACTGTTAACTCACACATGGATACGCTCTGTACTGCCATTAAAGAAGTGTCGGCATCACTGCACAGATCATCTGCATTGCATGCAATTAATTTAAAGACATAAACACCAAACGCATAGATTTGAGCTAAAATTTAAATGAATTATAGTTTAAACAATATTTATATAATAGGAAAGCCATACATTTAGGCAAATAAAGTTCAGTATGTGTTTCCTCCCCTTTATCTTCTAAACTCCAATTCAATTGGAAGAGTCCGTTGGGAGCTTCCCATCTAATATTCTTGATTAGTTTGTTCGGTCTAACGATTCCTTTAATAGTGATCGGAGTGTGTTCTGGAACTAAATGAGTGGACAGGCGGGGATCAAATGGGACTGGGTGTTTTCCTTTAATATAAAGGGGTCCGACAAACACTTGAGGTGCCGGACCTTCAATTACTCGGACTGCAGTATATTCTGTTTCAGAGAACACTTTTCTATCGTTTTTATCAAACACTTGAAGTCCGAACCAATACTTGCGATTCGGTTGTAATAAAGAAGAATCCAATTCGAGCTCTGATTGCTTTTGAAGACGTCTATCGATAAGCAAAGTATCCTTTCTATTAATATGATTGGAAGCACCAAAATTGTGATAACAGGGCTGAGCTGTTTGGCTGTCGTGACAACTCCACTGATACAACAAACCTTGCGATGATTTAGAGCTTTTAGACGACAGTTTTAATGAACCACTTTTTGAACCGATTGCTATTTTAGTCGATTTGTTGGCTATACTCGCTTTGAGAGGAGCTTTCGATGAGACAAATGTGAATCGGGCGCCACTCGTCTCGTTATATCGATGGCCTAAAAAGGCATTCAAATATATGTCAACCACTCTATCGATTGGAACTGAATTTGGTTTGACTTCGAATGAAATCGAATGTCTTTTAATTGAGTCATTCAATGGGAACAGAATTCGGGGATCATTTACTTTCCAGAAGAGTATAATTTTCTAGTCAAAAACAAAGAGGAATGAGTCAAACTCATAGAAGCCAAAGATTTATGGCTTACCTGAACGGGAAAAACACAATCAGGGACTGAGACGTCTGCTAGTAAAATAATATCCTGGTCAGAATACAAGGGAGTTGACTGTAATAGTCTTGTGTGATAGATTGATACAAGTGGTGATTGGTAATTTAATCTGACTAGTGTATGTCCCACTTCAAGTGTCTGATCTCTTACGGGAATAACAGCTCTAAATATGAATTTATAGGGTGTGTGGTATTCGAAGAATTCTGCGTCAAGTATAAGATTAGTCGACTTTCCGTGTGTTTGAACATGCTCTTTCAATTCACTATCAACTTCTCCCTCTATATCCCATTCGAAATGTACACCAGTTGTTCCTCTCGGCGAAGAGAAATGTCCTATGAGTGCAAAAATGCCACAATCGGGTACTTCACTCGGACCAGTGATAGCGATAAGTGGCTCATAGCTCCACCAACTCGGCTCTGCTGACAGTTTGCCTGCAATTGCATCGACTTCAATATCGTTGGTTATGGCTATCATCTGATTACTGGCTTTGAGGACATGTTTTTTGAATTTGATGTGAACTGAATTCTCAGAAATTGGTTTTTCGACGGAAATAATTAATTGTGTTTTTGTGGCCCAAAAACAACTTTTAAGTCCATAAAAACTCAAGTAATCAATGGTTTCATTTGTGAGGAAATATTCGCAAACTTGCAGAGAATTTTTCAATGATTCAGTTCTCCAATGGGATGGTATGTAAACAGATGTTTCAAACATTATAATAACCGCCAAACCGTCTTCAGAAACGTAACAATTTTGATGAGAGATTAGAGGCGATGGCGCTGTTAGGTTGAGCTGAAAGGGTTCGTGCAATAGATTTATGCCATCAAATGTTCGACTTATTAATAAAGTTTGAGATTCAGAGCGAAGTGTCGATGGTTTGAATGAACACGAATTTAATTGATTTGATTGATCTGTCAATTGGCTTATGTTGTTCTTCGTGTAAATCACTCGACATTTAAAAGGAATGTCAAACAAATCATTCGTAAAATCATTAAAACGCAAACTAATTGTCTGATTTGAATCTATTGTTGAAATATTCTTCGGATACATTTCACTGATTGAGAACGACTTTTCAACTATCAAATAGAAAATCAATCAAATGTCATGTCATTACTTAGTTCATATGCAAAGTGACTTACCCTCACTAGGATCGTATACAACCAGTTTGATTAAATCTTTTCGGAAGGCATTTATAGAATTCTTGATTATTCCTAAACTTATTACATATCTTCCCTCTGAAATCAGTTCAAAAAATACAAAATCAAATAATGGTTTTTACAATTCATTAGAGATCTGATTGAAATGTCATTAATTTCTATAAAATACACTCCACTGCCGTTATAATCAACACCCTATATAATCAACTTTCCTTTATAATCTACAACTTTTAAATCCACTTCAATAGACATTAATATTAGAAATAATCGCTTATAATCAACATTACTCTATAATCAACAGATTCTTAAGAAAAATCGTGTTGATTATAATACCAGTGAAGTGTAGTCTAATATTTGGTTCATTATTGAAAGACAACAAAAAGAGTAATCGTTTTCTACAACTTTATTGTTTTGATAAATGGACTCAAAAAGTATTTATTTTCATTATTTCAATGTTTTAACTGAAGATTTAGTTAATATTTCCGTATTTTAACTAACTTTTAAAAAAATGTTTCGTTTTAGTGGAGGATTTGCTGAGAGAATGAAAACATAAATGATTTCAATCACGCGATGGATTTGGTCCAACAAATGCTAAAATTATTGCATTTCATAATATCTATCAGAAAATTTTATTATATAAAAAGGTTTGCGATTAGAAACGACAAGAATCTGAAATTTTCCTTATTTTCTTGTTTTGGTTGCAAATAGATTCCAATAATGCAATCAATTCATAAAAATTAGGACAAAAACACTTTCTCTGCTTAAATATTGAAATTCATTTTCGCATTAATATATAATTTGAATAATTATTTGATTAAATGTAACTATTTATGAATCTGACCCTCAAATCGATGGCTTTTCTCGAATAAATAGGTGAATAAAAATCAATAAATGTATGAAACAATGAGGCGATTGCTTTCAAACACATCTTTTGAATCTATTTTTCTAAAATTGGGGATTTTTACCAACACTTTATCAATTCCAGGATAAGTTTATCAATTATTGAATAATGTTTGAGTTACAACTTATAAAAGCGTCTGACCTTTCTTTATATCGACTGTGCACTCGAGTGCGGTCTTATTTTTATGAATGAACGTAACGGGAAATGAAAGGACATCTCCGGTGACTTCATTTTCAAGCAAACAATTAAGGCTTCTGACAACGGGATGGAAATATCCAAGAAGCAAAAGCTATTAAAATTGAAGAAAAGAAAACTATCAAAAAATTATTGTAATAAAAATAGTTTCAATCGCTTACCTTTGATTCAAAATTTTTGGGTATAGCCCGAGGTATCACTGATTTAACCGCATAACAGTTGTTCGGGTCATTGCAGCCACAAATTGAAACATCTCTGAACAGAATAATTGATTAATTGCTGCAATCAATTGAAATATGTTTGACTCACTTATCACACGAACAAATGTGCTTTTCGTTACGACAATTGCCGCACTCATCCATCACCTGAGAGTTCTTATCAATACATTGTCCACATATGAGAGAAACTCTGTCCACTCCCGGCAATTGACAATTTCCGTTACAATCAATGAACGCCGACTTATCAATGCTCTGAAGTCTGCAGATTCCACACTCGTCTTTGTCATATGCCTGTTGTTGTGGCCGTGAAATTTCTGGGGGTATACATAATCCCCGACAGTCCCTAGTGATTGAGCCGTTGACCCCCTTATTCTCAATTTGGTCTAAAAATATAATCCAATCAGGAAATGACGCAAAAGTCAGCCATTAATTTGTATATCGATTGTCGATAATTATTGATTCAATTTAATGAATGTCTGGAACATAATTACCTGCAGTCATGCAAATACCAGTGCACTCGTCGACGAACGCATTTCCGCCACAAACTCCATGACAATCGATAACTGCATCACCGAAACAGTCTTTTCCGATAATTAAATTAAAGTCGAATTGATTAATAAATTGCCAAAAAATGACTTCATTGCAGTTTTAATTACTTCCTTCGCAGTCCTTTCCATAGTCAGGATCGAGACCCGTATCCTCTCCAACACAATACCCGCACTCATTGATAGTTGCATTTGAGTAACCGATTGCTTCACATCCTTCAAAGAATAATATGAGAACAGTCTCTGGTTTTGATCCAATATTGAATTTCTAAGCAAACTGTGCAACAAAGTATACATACCCTTAAGAGTTGGGATCTCAAACTTGAGTCGTGAGCGCCCACTGAACACAACGATCGACAAATTCATAAGAAAACATATCACAGATAAATGTTTTGTAAAAATCAATTTCAGTGGCATTTCATTGCATTTCGGTTTGAAAAATATCCAAACTTTTCAAGTATTTCCCATTTCTTATGATTTTAACCTAGAAATTCAAAATCCAAAGAAAAATATCAGTTTTGATCAATAAATTCAATTTTAGAGTTTTAACTGATTTAAAATCAACAATCTTGGTAAATTGACTAACAAAAAAGTGTTCAATTGATTGCTTACGCATTGAAAGCTCGACTAAAAATTGATTAGTTCTCAAACTTTCAAAAAAATGCTAAAAATTGTCAAATTGAAGTGAAAGCATAACAATTTAGTTATTATAATTAAAGGTGTAAAACAATTTTTTTGTGAAACCATTTTGCAGTTACTTTTGTCGGTAAAGGAAACGATTATCTGCGATATCAAAAATTTGTTTGCCCTTGGCCTTTCTATGGCACCAATGGTTACTCGACTGTAAAATCTCTCTCTCTCTCTCTCTCTCTCTCTC
>JAQFXL010000260.1:0-25373 GCA_034693445.1 Edwardzetes edwardsi | reverse complement strand
TTTCAAAGACATTTTCTTAATTATATTCATTTGATTAATTTGAATTTAAAGCAAATTAATTTTCCCTAGTGGCAATTAGCATGCAAATTATTTCACTTTTGATTTATACTTGTTCAATTAATTATAATCAAAGTGTGAAAGCAGACCAATTTTATTAAGCTTTGATTTTCAAGGTTGAAAGTAATTGCAAATTAACATAGATTAATTATCTCTAATCTATTCAAATCAGTTACAAATAAACAAAACTATACTAGAAATTGTCAAAAATATAACCTATCAAAAAAATCAAGTTTCTTAACAATGGAATAAAATATTTTTCGTGAAAATTTTGGAAATCGCTATTGAATTACAATACGACCTTTAATCAAATTTTATGTTTTCCCTTGATTTGCAAGTTTATAATTATCGTCAAATTAATTGCTTCAATTAAATTGAACTTTCAATCAATTATTCATTTTTCAAAACTGCCATTATTTAAGTAATTGATTCTGTTTAAATAATCTGTCAAGGTGAAAAATTGTTAATCATAAGTAAAATTCATTAAAAATCAATCTCAAGATTGCAATCAAAACACTTATTATTATCCATAACCGACGCGTTCAGTAGAACATCATTAGAAGTCACGGATAGGCCAAACCTCCGCCCATCAAATTGGAGGCTCAGACACAACACAAAAGCTAAATATATTTGAATTTAGCTTCAGATACAGCGCTTGATTTTTATGACAGGTACTTTCAATATGAGCGACACATCAGGTATTCCTCTTATGTAATGTGTGTCTGAAAAAAGCGGAGCAAAAGATTAGCCGCAAATTGCATATAAAGAGCACAGAATAATAGACTGAATAAAACCGAAGTTCACCTCAAAAACACTGTCTATTATTCTGTCTAATGACTGAACAACTATTCTGATACTTTGACGTCTATTTTTTTGTGCTGAGCTTTTATTTTTTGGCATTTTCTTTAAGGCTATTGAGGTGTCGGTACTTCTCTTTGCACTGTTTTTGCAATTGTTTGTGTCGTCTTCATACCGAAAATGACTGTTAATATCAACTCCGGTATGACTTTCTCATCATTTGGTAAAAATAGTTCCCGTTTTTTCTCAAAAGAGTTTGAGCCGAATTCTCCGTGCTGATGACCTTGAGCATCTCAGAATTGTTGATAGTTTATTGAAAGTTACAGTTTCTCTTAATTCTTACACAAATTGAATGATTATTGAGTTTTAAATTAATTTAAACAGTTTTCAGAGCACATCCATATTCAAATCAAATCAGACACTCCATCCATGCGTTTCCACATAACAGTAGTATTCAGTAGAGTCCTAAACAAAATAATTATAGACTACAAGAGCTGTGGAATGGTATACAGTGTTTGCGATTCTCTATTATTTACGGCTAAATATTTATTCGTTGAAAAAAAAATAAATTATTTGTAAATAAATATGTTTTGAATTGTTTTCACACAATAATCAACAGCCACTTCCTCTCTGGTTTCAGACAAGAGCGAGGAGTAGGCCCTCAAAATGTGCAAAAAAATTATTGTCAAACATTTAACTTTTGAAGGGAACAGACAGTAATAGGCCGATCACTACCTGTGCTCTCACATCAATAGTTATTTTGAGAGGAAAAACAAAATGCTATCAAACCGTCGGACAGACATATCTTTCAGTTATATCTCTATTTTAGAAGATTTCAAATTTTGAACAAAAAAACGTTACAAACAATTGTCTGATCTTTTCATTTGAAGTAATTTCCTCGAAATAAAGTAATCTCAAGACAACTGATCCGATGCGTGAAAGGAATCTGTGGTCAGGTATGGAGGGGAAGACAGCAAAAAATATAATTACTTTAAGAGATGAAAGAAAATATTTCATTTCACTAAAGTTGTCGGTCAGGGATGGCCAGAATGGGTATGTCATTGGGCAGATATCGGCTTGAAATAGCATTTCCCTTCAACATCAAGATCAATATTACATTTTTTGAATGTAGATATCGTTGATATGATTAGTTAAATCATCTTGCAGTTTTTTTTGAAGTGGAAATCTTTCTAGCTTGCTTAAAATATTGATCGACAACTCTGGCCATCCCTGGTTTGTAGGGAACCACCGAAAATCTATTACAAATGAAAAAATTAATAGATTTTATGATAAACTGATATGACTTTCATCTGTGTTGACAATTATCACATCACAGATCAAAGACATTAAGGGTCAGACCCACCACTCGACTGCTCGCACAGAGAGATCGCATACAGATCTCAGACGACACTCTCCATCGATGTCTTAGTCTATTATCTCTTTTGTGTTCATCGATGGAATAAATTCGATGTAATATCAAAGGAAAAACTTCTAAAAGAAAATTCTTAAGAGATTTTGAAAATTTTCGTGATATGATAGCATCGGTTTGGAAATGGTTTGGGTCAGTGGCTCTGTGACTGTGCTCTGCATCTTATGGTGAGGTCTGTGTGCGACTCAGTCGGACGACTAATCAAAACTCATTTATTGATTCAATCATTTGCTAAAACCTTTCAATTATTTCCTTTCCAATGAAAATGTTTTAATTATTTTTTTGAGGAGAAATCAAAATATTTTTTGAAATTATTTTCAGTTTTCTGTTTTGATTTCACTTCCAATTAATTGCAAGTTTATATTTATTGAAATATTTGATACTCTGATCGAATTCAACCAGACATTTGACGAAAGGGTAATTAGATTGAGGTCACCAATGGGGTCACCAATAGGGTCACCAATGGGATCAATCGTGAAAATGATTTTCTTCTCAACATTTGATTATTAATTAAGTTTTTTTTGCGAAACGAAATTAAATTAATTTTTTCAGTTCATCGATATATCGCATGATTTCAATGAAAAGTTTGAGCGAAAATTCAATTACTCTTCCAAATCAATGCACTGGAGATGGAATTTGAACATAAATAAAATGAGCTAGATAAGAGTTACATGCCTCATACATAACCTTGGATAAATGTGTTTGTTTGCTATTAAAACTGAATAAATGATAGGATAGTATATTGAAAGTAAGAATTTGAACTCTTCTATCATTCAGATGACCAAGGTTGTTGGTTGCATAAAACATTTGAGTTTACCCAGCATAATTACGATGCTTGGTTATCCATATTTTATAGCAGATAGAATTTCAACAACAATAGTGATTGAAAGGAGGGTGGAATGTTAGGTTCTAAAATAAGCATGGTAATCAGTATTTAACCAAAGATAACAATTTAATGAAACTATAAATTGATTTTCTTTTCATTTAAATCATATTAATTTTGGGTTTTGGTCGACCATCCCTTCAAAGTGTGGCGCAACCATCAATTGATTACTAGAATATGAAAATTTATTATCGTTTATTAAAGATATACTAGATCATTACAAAGACAACTTTGCTTATTAATAGTAAAATAATAAAAATATTGTGATTTATATATTTTAAAAGTTTGTTTAGCATTCAGTTTAATCATTAAAATCAGATTTTACACAACATAATGAATGCAGCATGCTCAAAATGATCCAAACATATCATTCATAAATCATAAGAAACTTTTTTGGTTGGAATAAAAACAAATTTGAAAAATATTTTGAATAAATAGTAAATCAATTTTAATAATTGGCAAATATTTCTGAAACTTGCAATCATTTTGTGTAGGAATAAAAATAATTCATTTAATATAATAACAAATAAAAACTTAAACTTCTGTTCAAAAAGATTTTCAGTCAATTTATTTGAGAAAAATTGCTTTTAATCTGATTTTGAGATTCATATCACAAATAATTAAAGGGAGAAAAGAGAGAGAGAGAGGGAGGGAGGGAGAGAGAGAGAGAGAGAGAGAGAGAGAGAGAGAGTGAGCGAGAGAGAGAGAGAGAGAGAGAGAGAGAGAGAGAGAGAGAGAGAGAGAGCTAACAGTTTACCAGAATTTTCAATAACTTTTAAAAATAATTGCAAAACAAATAATGATATGATTTGAAAATTAAAAGACAAGTTTTGTATTAAAGACTGAATTCAGGGAATAATCAAAACATTTTTGTTTTAACACCAAAAGAAAAATCACGAAAAAGACATAAAAATAAAACCAAAACCCAAATAAAAAACAAATAATCATTTATAAGACTTTAATATAAAATAATGAAATCTTATAATAAAAGTTAATCACAAGACTTGTGTAAGACTTGAATGAAAATTGGTTTGAAACCCAAGTAAAACAAGAGAAGTTTGAGCCGGGAATCGATTAAATCGAAACCCAATTTCATTGAATGTTTATTTGAATCAATTGAAGGCAAAAAACGTTTTGGTTGTGAAGTAATTGAAGACAAAAGTTGTGATAATTATTTCGTCTAAACTTTTAGGGCTTTTCTTTCTCTGAATTAATTCAAATAAAAGCGAAAAAACTGAACGAAAGGAAAGCAAAACAGAAGACAAAAGACTGCAATAAAATCGAAGCGAAAGAAAAGGGAATTCATATAATGGCCGGCAATATATCATTCAAATTGACTTATTTTCAAATGAAAAACTCGTATAAAATCATTGCATACGAATTGTATTTTTTCTTTTCTTTAATTAAAGTCAGGCGAAGAAAGTGGAAAATAATTAAGACAAAAGAGAGATACCGTCGAACCCCTCTATCAGATGGCTTTTCAATAAACTCTTTGAATTTAATGAGAATTCTTTGAATATTTTCCTCTAAAATAAAATATACTTAAAGTTTGATTTAATAGTCATTTGTTTTGAATTGAGTTTAATTGTGAGGAGAAATTCTGAGCGATTTTTCGCAAAAGAGCACCGATTGTCGAAAAGACCGTTCAATGGACGGGTAGTTGAAGAGAGTGGTATTCGCTACTCATTAGAGGCACTCATCACCAGATATAAAGTGGTATTAAATGTCATATTATGTTATTGTGAGCGCACTAAATGTCAAACGACAACAACTATTTCACGAGTATTGCAATTCAGACCTGTATTTCATTTTTAGTATTTTCTTTCATTCGTTTCATCTCTTTTTTAATCATTTTGTCTCCAAATGATTGTCACGTTTCGCACATGTCTTCTCTTGCAATAGTCTTTTGCTCACTGATATACTCCAGTCTATTTGCAGTGATGTGCAAGGGGCTAACCGCCTATTATTAATATTCGTTATAATTTATAACCATGTAATTCTTGTGAGATTTTAAAGAATGGAAATTACATTTTGAAATTCTACTGTCAAACTGTTTTAGTTTTATCCACATAAAACCAAGTATAAAATTAAATAGTTCTAGTTAAATGACATCAATGAAAATTGAGCTTTGTAACGATAAGTTGGTGAATAGCACCTGAAACCCCTTCAAGCCAAAGTTAATAAATGCCTTGCTCATCTCTGGGTATAGACTGAGTAAAACTATAGTCTTGAAGAAGAAGAAGAAGAATAAACGACAAAACATTTTCGTCTTATTTTTTATAACTACTAAAACACTTAACGAAGAAGTCTTTGAGAAGTCGTTAGTATTTCTGTTTAGACGTTAAAAACTATTTTGACTGCAATTTGAAGCTCTTTTTCATTAGCTTTCGTTTTCTCTTTATATCCCTTTTAATTAACTATTGATTTCATGGATAAGACATTCAGAGAAATTCGTTTCTTATTTTTCTGCTTCACCGGAGGGGTAGACAAGACCTCAGTTATGCTAACAAAACGAATTCCCAACAAAAGCTGTTATCGAGGCATGATTTACAATCAATAAAATTTGAACTGCTCACTTTTCTACCATGTAGAACTTGTATGTTAATGCGATGATGTTCTTGATAAAAATGTTAACAGTTTCCGTTGAGTTTATGCCAAGTAACTTGGCTAGTGAGTTTTAAATATCTAATTTACCCGTAAAACAATTTCTTTGTCATTTTGTTGAAAGGGAATTCAAAATATCATAATTATTATTAAATGTTTGTATAAATTAAGTTTTATTTCTATTACTTTTGTTTTTCTCATAATTGTATACATAATTCATGAATTGAATGTTTATTTCGTGAATTTTAAAAATGGTTGTCCTGAGGAAAGGCTCCAGTGACCAAGATTGACTAGAATACATGGTGAAAGTGAGCAATTCTGGAGGCTTTATCTAGATCATTTTGAAAGTAGATTTTTTTGAATAACATTCAGGAAATGAATTATTATTAAGTCATTCCTAAATCAAACTTTATTCTGGGTGTTTAATTTAAACTTGAAAGTTCACCAATTTCTAATAGTCTTGATAAAAACTCATTTTGAAGGAAATTAAATTTAATTAGTAAATGGAAAGCAAAGTCCGTAAGAATTAATTACCCGAAAAATTTTAATGGCATTGACTTCACATTCAGTTAATTCACTTATCGTTTAATTTGTTGATTGAATTCAATTCAACAAAATTAATGATAAGAAGACATAAAAGAGTTATGAAATGTATAAAAACAAAAATCAATTTTTAGTCATCTTTTTTGCTTCGAAGCAAAAACTGAATTTCATATTTGATTTTCGGATTTCATTAACACTTCGATGAATAATAATTAAAATATGTAATGAATTTTCGCAGGAATCAATTTGGAGAAAAATTATCCATCAAATTTTTGGCTCACAGGCTGTAAATTATCCAAAAATAGCTCAGCCCTAAGGCTTTGCAAAGGCATTACTTGAAAAAATGTCGTGAAATTTTTATTGTTAATTTTCATCGAGGTGTTTTCATCGATTTTTGTAATGTTTTCATTATCTGGTTTCTATTACTTTATCAAGATTGATAAAAATGGACTTGGAAAGTGCAATATTATTTATCTATTCGAGCCCTTATTTCAAGGTAAAATCTGATGTTTATATCAATTAATATTTGTTTAACTCTATCATTGAAGTATTCAACCTAAAAGAACCTAGATGTGAAAAATTTGCGGCAAACTGTAAATATTTTTATTTATTCAACATTGTGTGAATACAGTCAATGAAGAATGCTTTTAGACACTTTCCAGAATAACTTCAGTTAAATAAGTGCGATTTAAACAATACTTCAACTTTGGATCATAACTTCAAGCAGTGGTTGTTTGTCAGCCTTCGTACAAATGAATGCTTCTATTGTTTACACTAAATATGTAAGCAATCATTGGCTGAAGTTATTTTGAAAAGTGCCCAAAGGCTTTCTTGAGCGATTGTATAACCTGGATACTTGTATTTAAGTTTAATTGGAATTATCTCACACTTTTTTAAACAATATTATTAACTCTAAGATTCATCAAAACATAAATTCAATGATGAGTTCAATTATAAAATTAAAGATGAAATCTGAAAACATTTCCGATTAAAAATATGCTTTAAAATGTTTTAATAAATGAAAGGCGAGGCCACCGGGAATTGAACTCGGCACTGGAAATTGATAACAAGTTCAAATTTTTATATTTAATGGATTTGTCTCTCACTCTGTGTCTGAAAATAGGAATTTGGTTTTTTCATTTGCAGACAATTTTCATACAGTATTTTGATATCAATTTCATTAGTTTTTTGGGCAGAAGTTCTCAAATATTTTTGTTTCTTTCAAAATATTTTATGCCTTCATTTCTATAACCATGTAATCAATTATGGCTTAAAAGTCTTCTCTCATTAAACTAAAGTGCATTTCAGATGAAATGTTTATCAGAAGTAGAAATTGAATTTATTTTTTGTGTTGAAATTCTTACTTATATACAGGGATGAGATGTAAAGGTATAATTTACATGAATTTACCAAAATTCTAGCTTGGTATGTTAAGAAAATGGATTTACCTGCTCATTCCTCAAGTTAGCATTTTTTGAGTGATTGTATAACCATGGAAATGACAGATTTTGGCGAATTCTTTTTCAATAGACGCCTGGGGTTTGCAAACTCTGCTCATCACTGATGATAATTATTTTTAAAAAAATATGATTCAGAAGAGAAAAATTTACGAAAAGCTGATAATATTTTTGGTTTAATTCAATTCTTGTTTGTTTTTTGTTGCAAATCAACAAAAAAATTTATTTGAAAATGAGTTTAAATTCAATTTTCAATGAAATGATTTTCGACTTATTTTGTAAATGATTTATAAAATTATATATTTTTTGAGGAAAATTATGAAAATTAATCTGACATTTGATACAAGAATAAGTAATTTTAAGATTTTATATGAAAAATAAACTTTTCATTAAAACCCACTTTGATATCATTTTTGATGTAATGAATACTTGAATTCAAAATTTTTATGTCATATCTCAACAAAAGTGTAATTATTTTCCAAAAATCTGGAATAAATTTTTTGATTTTTCAAAACAAAAATTCAAATTTTATCTAAACTTTTATTATTTGATGGAAACAACGCTTTTGAAAGGAGGGGTAAAAAAAGAGTTGGAAAAAACTTTCACTTCCCTTTCATATGATATAATATCCCAAATGGGAAATAATTTTTCAGCAAAATTATAAAAAAAAACTTATCATATGTTCAGTGACTCCGAAATATTGTGTGAAAAATGATGAAAATTGGCTGAAAAAAGGTTGGGTTCGGAAACAATAAAATGTATTTATAGTCAAAGAAATGTCAATCCATTTGAGAAAATTTATAAAAAGTTGAAATTCTCAGAAAAATCACTGAAATGCTTTGGAATTTTTACCTTGTTTAAAAATAGCATTAAGCAATTGTTAATACATTTGCACCTTTTCTTAACTTTTTTCAGGTCAAAGAAAATTTTCTCATTAACTGAATGCACTTGATTTATGTTTGCATGTTGATAATTAGTGGCCAGGGCAAATATTAACTTAAAACCAATAACCAGGATGTGTTTATATGCAGTTTGAATTGCAATCCTAGCAATGAAATTTGTGAAAATTCTTGTCGATCAAATTTCTAAAATTGTCATGGTAATCATCAATTTACCTTGAGCAACATTTGATTGTTTGTGTGAGTATACCTTGGTTACAATTAAAAGTAACAATCACTGACACAAACCATCAATTTAAGTTATCCTCTCTCTTATTAATGTGTGTTTCGGTGCGATTGTTGTGCTGTTTACTGTTGTCGACAACAGTCGACGGACCGGCGAAGACGTGAGCGTACAGTCGAGCGTTGAGTCGACCCATACGTATGGCAATGAACTGATCCGTTGTTGTGTTGTTCGAATGGCTTTTCACTCCTCCTCTACTCGTTTGTGAGTCGAGGAATACTCATACGAGTTGTCTGTTTCTGAGCCAAACACAGACACAAACTGTTGGTTCGCATCACTACTCACCACAAGTTAGTGCTGAGCGAAACGACTACTGACTCCTTTCTGTTTTAGACGCTGTGTTTAATCATTAAGTCTTTTTGCGGTCCGTTTTCTTCATTAACATTATTATAATATTCTTCGGCACAAGAATTGCAAAACATTTTCCTCTTTATATACTGTTCGCCATATTCTGTGTTTTCAACCATTTTTTGATTTCAAAACATTTTTTGTTTTGATTCGCATTTTATTCGACTTTTCAATCGATTCTGAATAAGAATTGATTCAAAACTTGAGATTTTGTCAAAACTATTGAATAATTTTCTCCGAAGAGTTTGATTTGAAGACAATATAAGAGTTGAGACAAACTTTTTCGACAATTGCTCTCAATTTCGGAAAGTTTTTTCATTAACTGTGAAAAAGTAATTCAAAGACTTTTTTCCAATCATTGACTCAGAATTCAAGCGAATGAATAATAATTAAGGATTTCTTCGACTTTCAAGTGTGGAAAAATCGTTCTGAGAAACTAAACTTGGTAATTATCAGCGCAATAGTTCAACGAAAAAATACGTCAAAGTTCAGGTGAATTTTTTTTCAAGAATAACATTTGGAGACAATTTTTTTTGTGACAATACTTTTTGACTTTATTTGTGACAATTGCACTGAACTCAATTTTCACCAAGAACAAATCAGTG
Source organism: Edwardzetes edwardsi (assembly GCA_034693445.1). Classification (NCBI taxonomy): domain Eukaryota; kingdom Metazoa; phylum Arthropoda; class Arachnida; order Sarcoptiformes; family Ceratozetidae; genus Edwardzetes; species Edwardzetes edwardsi. Next base: position 15,467 of record JAQFXL010000260.1, on the reverse strand, counting down.
AACTCTATTTGAAACTTTCAACTTTTAATTATTGGATATAACTTTCATAACATTTTTTTTTCTGAAAATCTCTTTGAAAACTGAATAACAATTTGATTGAGATTTTCATTATTCACAAGAATTTCAACAAAAATATTAACAATTAATTTGTGTTTGAAATTCAAAAATACATTTAAATTGTGTTTTGACTGAAAACATTGAAATCCAAACTTTTTTGACAACTGAGTGATTGTGAAAAATCCTTTTGTTGTTTTTGAACTTCAACTGAACCTATAATTTCATAATAATTATAGAAACAAAGAGAAAACAGCACTTAAAACAGGGACCACCACTCTGTGCCCGACCGACAATTTTGAAGGTAAGCCTCATATGAAAGTAAAAACTATTCGAGTAATACATTAATACATATTTTATGGCCTTTCTTATAAATAAATTTCCGATTAAAGTTATGAAAATAGTGTTGTTTTTTCAATACATTAAAGCAATTACTGAATGAATTGAAATACTTTTCAAAAATGAAAGTAAAAAATCAAAAGAAAAAGATTCAAAATATAATTTGAATTAATTTCTATGAGAATTGATTCATAAATTCAATTAACTTTATTATAGCCGTAAATAAAGTGTTTTATTTCACAGAGAATTTTGTTGTAAAAAACAGCAAAATATAAGGCATTTCTGTCCGAAAATTCAATTTTTCATTAATTAAAACTAATTTAAATGCCTTCTCATTAGTCAACAGAATTCTCGTTAAATTGAAAATTAATTAAAAAATTGTTTTATCCATTCATTTGTATAATTGAGTGATTAATTGCTTTTCGGAAAAGAAGAAAATTTCAATTAATTTAAATCACTTTTGAAACTAACTTTGCGTTTGAATTCTTCAAAGTTTACATCAATTTCAAGACCAAGGGATGAGTGAATTCTTCTTAGAAATATCCGGTTGATTTTGCCGACTAAATGACCTTTTTTGGGCCAAATCTGCTTATAAATGTCATTCAATGACTGAATATATGAAAAATTACTCTTCATTTGAAATACAGTTTTCAAAACTACTAATTCTTTCCCTAAAATTTTTTAAATGTTTGCGGAATCAAAATTTAGAGCCCAAATTGACAAGGTTACATATATATATAATTTTTTCATTAACTGTCAAGAAGTGCGGCTCAACTAATATGGGATATAATAAAAGTTAAATAAATTAATAAATTTGTTAAAAAAATTTGATCAAAATTTTGAGGTAAAAAAAGATCTCTTATTATATGACTTCGAGAGAAGAGAGGACTCTACTTCTAATCACATGAACTGAGTATTAAAAACATTAAAAACTTGATAACTACTAATAAATCAAAAATAAAAGTTCATATTATTTATAATAAGAGCCGATATTAGAGTCCTTTCGATTAATCATAGTTTTAAAAATTGTTAATTTTTGTACCTCTCTGTCCTGGGCTGTGCTCTTCTCACTGATGAGCATTTATTCAAGATCATGTGCCTTTTGTGCCCTGAGTTAAAATACTTGAGTTAAAGACTATTAACTCATATTTCGAGGAAAATCTCTATAAATCCTAATAAGAGAAATACGTTTTTTTTATTTCAGTAATTATCGTATTAATAGTTTTGAAATTTTTGGCTAAAAATTGAATTTTTCCCAGTTTTTCAAATACACTGAATTACATTAGGTTTTCCTAAATGGGCTCAGAATTATAGTCCCGTTTAGTCTAACAATCATTGATTAAATCAGAGGTGAAAAACATGTTTTGAATCACTATTTGGTTGTAATTTATATCGAAATACTTTTCGGTGTAATTTTGTTTTGAATCCAGTCATGAATTTATAATACATTTTGTAAAACGATCTGAATTCTTATATAACAAGGGTCATTCATGTGTTTATCGGTTAAACATATCCAGGTATACTATACTATTATGTACTATGAAAATATTGAATTTTGATTTAGAAGTTGAATTCAATTTTATCGATAATAATTGACTGCAATTTGATATTAAATGAACTAAATATCGATAATTAATGACTTATTTTATCGATTTATTTAAATATTGATTTTGGAGTTTGTTTTGAAACATATTTTTCATTCAAATTGGTTTTCAATCAAATTGGTGTCAAACTCTTGATTACAAATTATTAATGAATTAATTCTATTAATTCTAATCCTGGTCTCAATTAGAGCAATGTCTTGGTATTAGTTTTCACTTTTGGTTTAATGATTTTAAAATTTATTTCAACGTTTTGTAAATTATTTTTCTTAACTATATATCAATCGACTAATAAATATAAATCAACAAAATTATAGATTAGTTTCTTCAAAATTTATGCAAAAAATAATTGGTCTCTAAAACTATTGATTAGTGGAATGGGCTGAGGGGTAGTGCAGAAAAAACTAAGCCTTCACTACTCACCGGAGCCAACATTCAGACCCATTTGTGTCCTATAGTCAGACAAAAGTGTTTTTTATATAAAGGGATAGAAAAAAGACGAAAAATAGTTGTCATTCGGTTCGACGGGTCAGACATAAGGCTTGTGTCCAAAAAACACATTTCCAAATATATCCTAATGTAATAAAAGTGTGAAAATTATTTTTGTCTCTTCTCTTCTCTATCTGTTATTCGCTATTATATGACACATAAAAGAGGAATTCATTGAATGTATTGAAAGGGCAGTCCTTTGATTCAATCCATAGACGCAAATGATTTGTCGGAACAGAAAAAGTAGAAAAAATGAAATTAAATTGAATTAGAGATCAAATATAGAAACGAGTGATAAATGAATAAATCAGAACAGGGATGTCCAGAGGGACCAGTGCGGACTCGCACGTAAAAAGCTAATTTTTTATGAGACAGGTTATCAAAGCCTAGGCCTAAGATAAGTTGTATTATTAAAATCTTAGGAGAAATTAACCCAGAAATTTCAAATGTATTGATCGAAAACTAGGCTTGGTAAGTTTGGTCATCGTTGAAGTGCGAGAGAGAGAGAGAGAGAGAGAGAGAGAGAGAGAGAGAGAGAGAGAGAGAGAGAGAGAGAGCTATGAGCGCCGACACATATAGTCAAAGGAATTGTAATAATATTGAGAGCACTGTCGACAGCAAAAAACTACTCAAAAATTTAATAATTGAATTGAATTATTGAAAGAGAAATGTAATGATAAGTGAGCGCCGAATGTCAAGAGTGGCTGTGAGTGCTGTGCGAGAGTTGTGCCGAAACACTATTAGAAACACAAATAACTTCTATCAGAACTCAATGAATGCAAACATGAAAAATGTGAACACAAGCTGTTCATCAGTCGCTCCGCACATAAGCATAAAATACAAAATATCGGGAAAAAGAGACAAACAGTCAGTGCCGTAGATCTGAGGCCAACACATACTTGACTGGCGATTATGTTATGAGTATCGCACCGAAACATTCTCCCAGGTCTTTAACATTCAATTTTAGCGCTTAGTTACAGATATTCTACACAAAATTGATATATTGATGTTTAGCTCAGGGATGTGCAAGGGGTACAAACATTTGATTAGTCACCTTGATGAATCAGCGTCAGGTAACTAAGCCAAGGCATCATTTTTATGGATAAAACTGCCATGATACCTTCATCATAACTTAGATGTGATAAACTCTTGACAATTGTGAATTATAAAGAGATTATCAAGGTCTCTTTGCAAATACCTTAATTAAAATGATAAAGGTTTAAAATTTATTTTCAAACGTGATTTAAGAGTTGAAATATGAGTAAAGTAATTATTGTTTTACTTTTCGCCACATTTTGTCCTTAATTTCATTTATTTATTTTGTTAATTATTTTATGATTTATTGTTTGTAATAATAATTTCTGTAATTTTAGTTTGAATTTCATTTTTAATATAAACTTTTGAAAAATTTGAGTCAAAAGGTATTTAAAGACAATATTTTCCTTTAGAATATTGAATCAATTTTATTTGAATTGCAATAAATTTTGTGTTTTATTTCAAAAGTATTTTTGATTAAAATTAAATCTAATTTATATGTATTTTAACCCAAAATATGTTTTGATTTTTAAATTTGCAAAAAATGGTCAAACATTTAATGACTTTTAAAAGATTCATAAAAATTAATTGAAAAAGTGATTTGAAGTTTCAAATGATTTCTTCATTTATTTCTTATTTTTGAAATTCATATCTTAAAGCAATTTAAATATTTTGCGAATCTTTTGAATAAATTCCTGAAAAATCGGTAAAATTACAAAAGAAATTTAAAAAAATAAAAGTGACTTTCTTTATGCTTTTGCAAGAATCAAAATTAAAATATTTGTAGACTAATGGCGGGGTATCTTTGCAGTTATTTAAATTCATATACATTTTATAATTGGAACAAAGCTTACTTTCCCAAGCTAACTTTACTCTAATTTTAAAAGCTTTGATAAACTTCCTTGATGATTTATATGAATTTTGTCTGCAGTAAATCTAGATAATAAGATGTGCCTAGATGTTTTATTTTTCGAAAAATTTCCTGCATTAATTCAAAAAAAGGAGTGAGCTATCAACTGGACTATAAATTTGCATGGCTAACGATTATGTAAATTAAACTTATCTCGTTCTTATTCTTTAATATTAAAATGGATTAAAGTTTGTGAATATTTTCCGCAATTCATTCTGAGTTTTTTAATAAACATAAAGAAGAGCTACGAATGACTCGTTATCTTAAGACTAGTTTTTTTGGTAAAAAAAATAATAATAAATATTTGAAAATATGAGCAAAACTAACAAAAATCTGTTTAACTTATATCACAAGAAATTCTCTTATTTTTGATTGTGTTTTGTGTGTAATCTTTGAGATAAAATCTTTTTGTAACTCAGTTTTCCGTATTAAATAAATCTTTAGTAAACTGTCTTTACTTATATTTTGATTCTTTTCTTTATATATTACTTAAGTATTTTGTTTTTTATTTTTCAACAATCCTCTGAAGAATTTTCTGATAAAATATAACTCAAAGAATGAGTAACTCAAAAATGTTTTTATGACTTCCTTATAGTTTTTGATGAATATTATGTTTAATGAAAAAAAAACCCAAAATAGCTTTTAGTAAATAAATATTTGCCTCAAATTTGTATCAAATTTGTTTTATTCCCCATATTTCACGAAATTTTTATTATGATTATTATTATTGCAAGAATCAATTTTCCAAGTATAGTGACCTTTGTTGAAATCGATCAGATTTTTATCTTATCCATGAAATTAAGTTTTATTGAAATATTTCAGTCTTAGAGTTTGATGGATCAGTTAAGACAACGAAATGTTAATTTGATTTTTTCAATGCTTTTTTTGTTTCAATGTTTAGATTCCATGAGATGTGTATTCATATTCTGAGCGCACTTTGAGTGACATCTTAACAGAAATCATTCATTGCTTGGGTTTTATGAATATCCGGTTCGTTTTGAAAAATATATTTATACTGATTATACAGAGGTAGTGGAGTATCTGATCAGAAAATCATCCCTTCCTTTCATACATCGATAGGTTTGGGCTTTGAATGTAATGACAGTTAATATCAATCGATTAATTTCTCGATGTTTTTGAACGGAATCTGATTTTGCAAAAATCAAAAACTCATTCAATAGAAACCTTGAGATAAAAAAACTTCAATAAAAATAATAAAACAATTCATTACTTCAATCAATGATCTGAAGAAGAGATGAAAAATAATAATTAGCTTAAAGTTTAAGTCATTTTTCAGTTTAAATGCTAGGAATCAAAGAAATTTCATTTCCTATTATTAATCAGAAATAATGTATTTTTGATTGCATTTCGTTTGACTTTAAATTGAAAAGCATTTTGTTTTTACTCCTTTTTTATATAATGTTACAAATCTGTCGAATGTTTCAAAGGAATTATTGATTGAATCTTTTGATCGAATTAAAGTATTTGTATGACCAAGATGGTAAAAACTAGGTCTTTTCAAACAATGATTTTTATATAAACTTGATTAATTGATTTTTTTAGAAAATTTTTCTAGTTCAATCCTTGGAAATCGAATCAGGTAGTCATCAAGGTGATACTATTTAATCCATAGATCATTTAGAATTTTATAATAATAACTTGAGAATAGTATTTGTACTAAAATCGATTGCACAATCTCCCCTTAGGATTAGCCAGGTAAAAGAGTATATTGTTTTTCTCATTCGCTGAACTAATTTGAAATTTCATTGAAATTCTACGAAAACTATTTTGGAAATTAAGTTTGTTTTTTGAGCGGAAATTCACTGCAATTTGATGTCTAATTAAAAGAAATTTAAGTGAGAAAGAAGTTTTTATCGACAAAAATGCTCTTAATTACAGACAAAAGCTTAGCGAAGGAATCAAAGTTCAAAACATTTAATTTTCATTCAAATGAAGGTTTTTTATGATTTTTTTATTGAGTCTCAAAAGACTGAAAACCTTTTAAAACAAACAGAGAAAAGAAGAAGAGATTGAAATCAAATCCAATTATTATTATTATATAACAAATATCTCTAATATAATGATTGCGAAAAAAGAGAAATAATAAAAACATTATTAAAAATACACCAAATCTTAAGTATTTTTCGTCTAAGAAATGAAGAGCTGAAGAGAAGTGCGTTTCGAAAACGGGTTTTTTATTTTCATAATGTAATAAAAAGTATAATAAATAGTGAATAATATTCGGAACTCATAAGGAGAGGATGATTTTCATTTTAAATGGTGTTTCCCTCTGAATAACAGTCTGAGCCCTAGAATTAGGACTCATTTTTCTCACAGTATTAGTGAAGTGCAGCAAAACATATAAAAAAAATATTACTTAAGAAACAACTCTTTAGCTTAAGATCTGATCAAATGATAACTTCGTCAGCAAAAGAAAGAGAGGAATAAAATACTTTCTTAGATATACTCTAGTATTCTATATAACAATTAGTGGTATTCCCCTCCCCTTTGCACACACAGTGTAGCAATTTTTATATTACTCTCTATCCCTCTCCTTTGGTCCCTCTCTTTCGCAATGATATTCTGTCCATATGTTGAATGAGAGAAACATTTTTACGATTGCAATAAAACTGTTGGCAAACCATTTGATGCCTTAAGTGAAGTTCCATTTTATGCAGTGCTATTCCTTATCTGTTATCTACGATCAGATCTTTAGCCGAAAATTGGTTCTCAAACTGAGAGTGAGAGGCATTTTAGAGCCCAATCCTATCATTTTTCATAAGAATAAGGAACTGGCGGTCAGTTAGCAATCGAGTGACTGACTGACTGTTAAGAGGCGCTAAATAATAATGGATTGACTCATAGATATACAGTCGGTGTCCGGTTCTGTAATATTAAAGTGAAAGTCGATCTATCATTAGATGCATAGGAAGTGCACTCAAAAGGATGAAAAATGAATAAAATTTTAAAATAAATTGTAAATTATTTTCTTTGGTTAGAAATTTGTCAAAAAAAATTCGAGGTTTACATAATTTTAATCCAGGTCTGAAAAAATGGTTGGAATACTGGATATTTGACCGTATTTTTAGACAAATTCCAGAGAAGATAAAAAAAAGTTTTTTCTCTTCAGATCTGGTGATAAAATTTGTTTTTTTTTGTTGAAAATTTGAATGAAAGTCATTCTTATATTTGGTTTTGTGTTGTTATTAACGAAAAATACTGTGAATACGAAAACGTCAGACAAAATGTTTGTCTGTTTTGAGTCTATTCTGTGCTATCTTTGGACTTATTATTCTTCGGTGAAGATCTGTTGGCATTGATTTCCAATAGAGATATTTGTCTTATGTCTTGAAGATAATGTCTTTCAGTATTGGAGATCACGATTTTGATGCGTTTCCTTGTTTTGTGTCCGGATAACAGTGGAAATGATAATTATTTTCTGATATGAATTCAAAATATTTGAAACTTTGATCAAAATCTGTAATAATTTGATTTTAAAAATATTTTTCATTCAAACAACGATTTCTTTGTTTCGAAACAAAAAAAGAAATTTTTCGCATAAATTCATAAAAATATTATTTTCTTTATATTTTTGTATTTAATTTGAATTTTGCGTTGAATTCTTGAATAAGATTCAAATATTTCGTACAAAAACTACATTTTTATTAAACAAAGCCTGACTTCAAACTTGAATTTCAATGAGCTCTTGGAAACTGTGGGGAATATATGTGATTTTGGCTCATATGCGGGGAATTAAACTCAGATTTATTTGCATTCAATCAAAAATTTATTCCATAAGTCCTAAAGTCATGTATATGGGGACAGAATATTATTTCCGTCACATCCGTCTGTCCAATAGTTCGCCTGTGCTTTGCATTTGGCTATCGATAACTGCAACCAAAAATCCAAAACTCGACGAAAAAAATTGCAATTTTTTCTGCGGATAAAAAGTCATACAATTTTTCTGATGATGTATTGAATTTAAATAGTCTCTCCTCATATCTTGTGCTGTGCTATCTTGTGGGTTTTGCTGTCGGTGCGGACACACACATTTACTTGTTATTGATAGTCAGTGGTATTGTCAAGATCTTTCCGCATGACATTCATTTTTCATCTAGACTATTCAGCATCAAGAATTGAAATATGAAGTGATTGGATCATTGAATATGACTTTCCTCTATCAATTTATCAAGTACCATTACTCAATCTTAATTACGCCATTAATATTTGATAATTACCAAGAATGCCAAAGCCTATCTTGGTGTTAAATCTGTTTCGGGTACATTTTCCATGAATTAAATTTTGAACATCAAACAAAATGTTTTTAATCTTTCCTGAATGTGCTTGAATTGATCAAAAGAGAGGACACACATAAACAGACACATGAGAAGCACAACAGAAGAGATTTTTCAAAACGATCCATATCTTGAAGGCATTGACAGTTGAAGTGAGAGTCAAATGAAAAATAGTTTTCAATTTATCCAAACGTATAGTCAGTGAGAAGTGGAGTAACTGTTTGGCGAACAAAATATAACTCAAATATTGTATACATTGAGTTATATTTGGCTCCGATTTCATAATAAATATGATAACTATTTCTGAATTTTTCTCGCCTTCAGTTCAGTTGGAATTCCATTAGACTTATATTGCTCTAGGTCATTTTCAGCATCGAAATTATTATCATCATTTTTTGCCATCTATTTTGCGTTTCGTTGATTCAAATCCAATGTTATATTCATTTGAAGTCAAATTTGTCGAAAAATATTCAGTTTTGGCGATTATTTTAATCATTTGCGAAACTTATCTTTGAAATAAGCAAGGTCTACTAACGTGGGAGGTCCACATTAGATGCAATTTTAATGAATAACTGTGGGTGGTAACAAGCAATAATGCACTTCTCACCTATTAAAGCTATCGTGGTATTATTCTAATTTTTCGTTTATCAGGGTGGATCATGTGGATTTCAATTAAATACCGACCGCCTGCGCATCTCAGGAACATTATGGGAAATTGCTTTCATAATGCAATTTCAGTCACACATTAAAATATTTTCAAAAACTTTTATTTCATTTCATTACGAGTTTTGATTTGGATTTTTAATTGCATTTAAAGTGCGGCTCAAATGACTTGTGCTCTGAATAAATATTTTCCTTAATTGATGACTAAAACTATCTCTATATTCATAAAAAAACAAAATCCAAATATAAAACCCATATTGAGTTGAGTCTTGGATTTTAATCTGAAATTATTGTCCGACAAAAAGCCGTAAAATTATATTTTTTATATTTTTCGGTCCAATATTTAAGAGTTAAATATTTGTAATGAAATTAAACTCTTATTTGAAGAAAATTTTTGTTTGATTTTCTTCTTGTAATCAAATCTTTTATGGATTGAAATTTCAAAACAATTTTCTTTACGATTCGTTTGGTTCTTATCTCTTTTGGAGGAAAATTTATTTACGTCTATAAGAGAAGAGTTATCAAAGAAGTTTTGATGAAAACTATTGCAAATTATATCCTTATATCCTTTGGTTTGAAAATTAAAAAATAATTAAATTTTTTGCTTTTAAAATAAAATTTATACTAAACTTAAGCTTCATTTTCGTCAAACATTCAATAAAATGATTTTATTTTCATTTAATTTGATTTTATTTATTCATTGGTTTTAAATGAAATCTTCTTTTGAAGACTGGAAGACATGACTCATAAATAGCAGACAAATATTTCGTGAATTTCATGAAAAATCTTTGAAAGTCTGAGAGTAAAGTCCAAAAAGATTTATATTTCAGTGAAATTGCAGTGAATTCTCAGACAAAATATATAATCAAATCAAATATATTTTGCTTTCAATGTGTGAAAAATGAGTGAAATATTTCACATTTTACTCGAAAAGTTGGAAAAACTTAAACTTCGGAATCAATTCATCCGAAAACTATTTTCACTCGAGTTTTCACTTCCAGTCATACGATAATCAATGGGAAAGTAGTTGTTTTGCCGCAAATTAAAAAAATTTACTCATTCTGTGCTCTTTTCAATGCTTAATTGGCATCCAAAGAAAGAGAGGAAAACCTAACGAATCGATCGACGAGTTTTTGCTTTCGTTTGTTTTGATTTCTTTCCACTCCTTTTTCATCACTTTATGTTTGGTTTTCGTACTTAAAGATAAAGTTTTTTGTATTTACTTTTTATAAATCAAATTATAATAAGAAAAACAAAATCTTATTTATCGATTCATAAGAATTATAAATTGAAAGTTGAATTTTGTTGACATTTATGGCATATTTAAGGCAATATTAAATGCTTTTAATGTAATTAAAGTTTATTATTTCGATAATCATTTGATAATCAATTAAAACCAATTAAATCTGTTTTTGAAGAGCCTTTGGATGTCTTTGCGAATCAGAGTTTGAATGAAAGGTAATTAAATTGAGTGGAATTTTAGTTTTAATCGGGAAAACGTGATAGGTGATTTATTTGCTTAGCTATTTCCTAATACTGATATTAAGCATGCTGAACTGTAATGGTGTGTGTTTTTTGCAAAGGTTATTTTATTGGTCCTCAGATGCTGCACCAGGTGTCACACTACTGGTCAAGAGTCTTAAGTTTAAATGACCATAACAGGTGAGAAAATCTCAATGGAAAATAGTTCAGCAAATAAACATTTTAAAATGGCTAGATGCTTTCTATATTTTCAATCGATTATATTGATTGTCACCCAAAATAGATTAAACAATGATTTGGATGGCGTTCCTTCTGTTGCTGTCTATTGTTTTGATAAGTAGTTTCTGACTTAGTCTCGAGTTCTATGGAAATAACAAAAAACAAACCACTTTTGGATTGCAATGCAATCGTTTCACTTGAGATGTACTTAATATACAGCACTGGTCCTGAATCGGATGCCATTCGCTCGTCGATAGCACTGTCCTCTGTTTTCCTTGTCCACATAAATACCTCAAGGATTAGATGGAGTGAAGAATGAGAGCTGACTTAACTCTCGAGGAGAGGTTTAACGTACGGCAGGGATGGCTCACAAAACTCAAGCTGTGATGTGATCTGAATTAAGCATCCCTTCAAAGAAGAGACCAAAAAATACAATACATAAGAAACACATTCAATGATTTTCTGGCATTTCCCTTAACTTCAGTGTCAGAAGACTTGATTTAGAAGACTATTTAAAAATTCAGATAAATTTTAAACTAGGAGTAGACAAGGGTAGGGGTTCTCTAGTCTACAGTTTTCTCAAGTTTTATTTGTTAATTTGTATAGATGAGCTAGGCAGAAAATTCACCATATCCCATATTCCCATATTAGCTAACCATTCCTGCATCATTTACCTTGTTAATGCTTAGTTTTAAGGATCCATTTTTGGTCTCTCTCTCTCTCTCTCTCTCTCTCTCTCTCTCTCTCTCTCTCTGCAACTGTTTGTGTTTTTATTATATTTTTTCATTGAAAAAGTGAATAAACTATTAAATCTAATTTATTGGGAGATATTAGTCGATCGGTTACACCATTAGTTAAGTGCATATTTAGTAGTCTTTTAACTGCCAAACACTGCAAATACTACTTAAAGCTATGAAAACCTATTGAATGAATTGATGATAAATTTGGAGATTTTATTATTATTTTGCTTTTTCTTCTTCATTGAGTTTTCCGTTTGAATTAGAGTTTTATTTGCAATCACTTCGAGATATGGCTATAAAATTGGATTTTTATGATTTTGTTGAACTTTACTCAATATAATTTAGAATTAATCGAATAAATTTGTCTAGCAACAAATTCTATAATTTAATAGATTAGGATAAGTTTTATGCTAATGCACTGATTTGTGTCTTGGTAAAAGAAAAATTTCGTGTCAATAAATATTCTCAGATTTATTGGTTAGAAATTTGAATTTTGATTTTTATTATTCAATAATTTGTTTGATTTTTTCCAATGAATAATGTTTTTCACACGAATTGAAAATATTTTTCATTGAAAAAAGACTGTCTAATGTCAGCCTTCGACAGGTAGTGAGGGATAGCCAGCGGACAGTTATGGCAGTTTTTGGGCGGATTTAAAAATTGACTACTTTTCAATAGCGCCGGTATTTTATGCTGTATTTCCTCTGAATATTTTCTTTTGACTCAATTTATTTCGCATTCAATAAGGCATTGATTAACGCATTGCTTACATATCGCTCAGGTATTCATATTTGAGGCACAGAATATTAAAATTCAAGTCTGAGATCATTCACAACATACTAGAGGTTGGAAAAATGCATTTCTCATTCTGTGCTCAGTTTCATGGCTCACACCCAACACTGTTTGCACACAAATTGATAGATTGTAGGAATTTAATGCCGGTTCGCTATCCTATCGCTATCCGTCCCCAATATAGTCATACATCCGAACATCGAAAATATATATCCATTCAATGCAGGGATGGCCAGAGTTATCAATCCAAGGCTGGTCAAGGAATTTGTTACCCAGAGAGAATTTAAGGGGGTGCAATTGTAATTCCAGCACTGACCTGATATATGGAAGGGTAATCCCTATTTTCGGAAGTCTACTCTCTGTTTCATGATTAGCCACTCTCTGCCCATCCCTATTAAATAGATTTATTCGGTGTATATCTATATATTGAGTGATAGAATTGAAATAAATTCATTCTCACGGCTGGAATTCCTAACCTTCCTATTTATAAATAGGGATTTGGTTACGGATTTCATTCTGATCTACAAATTATTCTCTCCGTTGCGAACTCTATCCGATCGGAAAAAATTAATTTCAATTTTTAGACACCGGACCGAAAAACAATGGGTGGATATGAGAAAAACAGGGCAATACTCTGTCAGATCTCACAGGAATAGTATTTAATTGAAATTATTTCATTGTTCCTGATTTGAAAATTGATTTTTTTCATCTATCAGAAAGTTCAGCGAATAAGAAGTGAAAATTAAAATTTTAATTGATTTTTGAAATTTAGTGAAATTTTCCTAAAAATTTTGGATTAATTTATTCAATAAGATGGAAATTTTCTAATAATTTAAAAAATGGGGTTTTAATAACCAATTCATCATGATTAAATAGGCTTTAGGGATATATAATCCAGGAAATTGGAATCAGAAATTATTTGACCATTTGATGTATATTTGGATCTGAAAATAGAGTTTTATCCGAGTTTTCATTAAATGAATACAAATTACAATTTCTTCGAACACTAATTGAAGTTTTATTTCCCAAACATTTGTATTGTTTTATAACTAAATTAAAATAAATGGCTTTTCATTTGATTATTTGTGGATTTCCTTTCATAAGTACAGACATTACTCTCTTATTCTAAAACAAATGTTTTATTATTATAAAACTTGATGTTTATTCCAAGTCTTTGCTGCAATGTGCAAGGTCTTCTACAAAAACTAGTTCTTCAAAGAATGTAGAAAGCGCAAGGTTGATTTTATTTCAATGGCTGTTTAAATAGGGTCATTCAGATATCTTGGTTGTGGTTAAAGACAACTTTTGAGTCTCATTTCAAACCTGGGGATTATAAACCGATCCTTTTCTTGTACATCCCTGTATAACATGCATTGGACTATAAATGATATCCAAAAGGGAACGGAATAAAGGTTTATGTCATGAAATAAATGTTTTTTCTTTTATTACTTTATTTTGTGTCTTCGGAACAAAACTCTTCGCTATTAGTCCTGAGTTTTGTTCAGACATTTTACAGATATTTTTCTAATGGACTTAAAATTCAATCAATTCTTGTGATACGAGTTCACAGTTTTTGAGGCGAATCCACATAAAAATGTTTCGGAAGAGATAATAGAAAAACAAAAAATCAAATCAAATGTTGCGATCATTTAAGGAAACATTTTTCACAATTTATGTGTAAATGAAATCAACAGAAGAGAGGACTGACTGAAGATATGAGTAATCGATTCATTCATAGATTTCATTCAAACGATTGCGTTGGAAATTAAACATTTTTTTGGAATTATTACTCAGAAATGAACTGTTTTTCAATATTCTTGGAAAGTATTTCTGACTTTTTGGGCGAACAGTTATTTAAAAATGTTTTTTGTTTTTGAATACCCGCTGAGAGTCTGTTATATACCAATGTTTTGGGAGAGAAAACGGTTGGAAATCAGTTTCAAATGACTGACACATTCTTACCGATGAGCTGTTGGTTCATAATGTTGTCGATACATTGGGGATGGGATACCATTCCCTTCAGTTTGATTAACATCACTCAGACATAAGTAAGAGATAATCAAATGATTGGAATTAAAATTGAATTTTTCAAATGTATTTGGATTCAAACTTTTCACAGATGAAAAAAGAGCCTGCTACAGTTTATTATTTATAACTATGACCATGATTACTTTATTCAAAGAATTTCTGGGAATTTTCGTTTAAAAACTCAATTAACTTTCGTTCAGTTATAATAAGTTTTACAGTAATTGAGAAAACATTTCTAAACATTCATTTCAATTGTTTGAGTGCTGACAAAGAGCCTGTGCTTTGTCTTAAAGTCTGTTCCCATGCTTTAAGTCAGTTATGACCACAAAATTCTTGTCGACATTCGTTGGACTTAAGAGAAAATTATCTCAAAATTTAAAGAACTTCTCCTTCGATGTAATAAAAGAAATACTCATTTTTATCGCTCCGAGTCTTGGAGAAGACCTCACTCTCTGTGTGCATAAGTGAACGCAACCCATAAAATTAGAGTCCAATACCTAATTTATAGGACCCAACACACCGACCGCAGCTTTGCCCTGTGCTCTTCTGCCTGTTCTTCTTCTTCTTCTTGAGAGGTAACCCAACAGTACCGGAGGCATCAAACTGGAGGAGCTTTAAATATGGGGTAAAACCAGTTTAACGCAAATAAATCAATTGATTGGCGCTAAACGAATACAAGAGTCCAGAGCAAAGGGGGACAGAATAAGGCCTCATTCCCTCTATTAGAAAACTTAAAGCTAATCAAATAAATTAAATTCATTACCAGAGAAAAAATTTTGAAGCGATCAATAACTACAGTCAGAGCCGTATATCAACTCAT
>JAQFXL010000259.1:0-25414 GCA_034693445.1 Edwardzetes edwardsi | reverse complement strand
GGTTAAGGTTAAGGTTAAGGTTAAGGTTAAGGTTAAGGTTAAGGTTAAGGTTAAGGTTAAGGTTAAGGTTAAGGTTAGGTTAGGTTGGGTTTATTTAGGTTTGATTTTCTTACGAAATATATCAAATTAATGTGTTTTAAAGTAAATAAACTAAATTTAGCGCCATTTGTCATTGAGATGATCATTTTCATTTCAATTGATCATTATCATTATTTCAGCATTTTGTATTATTTTTGAAATAAAATGCCCCATTGTGGATTAATTATTAATATTATATTCAATTTCATATATAGATTGTGCTTATCTTCTACGCAGTGATTATAAGCATAGTTTTGGTCACAAATTGTCACCGATTTAGAGATAATGGATTTCAACTCAAAATCCACCGAAAAAAATATATTCTTGTCAATAGTGACACCACTTTGAAAATTATAGATCCGAAAAAAGAAATTGTCAACTACTCAACCATCACAAACAATGAATCACACCTTTAATCTCATTAAGGTATTGATAGTTGTTTTAACACATTATTTCAAAAGTTATTTAACTTTTGCACAACTAATAACTTTTTTGCTCAAAGTTTAAAATACTTCAAGGGGTTTGCCTTAACCTAAGGCCCATAAAAATAAATGCTTATACAGATTCTGTATTGAATTCACTCTTGAGAAAAGGAGGGGCAGTGCAGTGCCTCTCAATTATCTGAAACTTTCAGTAAATGTGTTAATTGTCCAAAAAATTTAATTGAGTTTCAAATAATTTCTGATATCTTTTGATCGTTTGGGTTAACATTTGTGTGAAATCAGAGCTGACGGAGGGCTACAATATTGACTCTAAAAGTTTTGACTTGAGAATAAAATATACAGGGCCTATTTTTAACAATGTAAATAATAGTGATGTCGAGACTGAGCCAAAAATTAGTGTGATTTTCTGCCATCAGAAGACTACTCATACTCTTGATTCTCTCTCAAGATTGTTACAAATTCTAAGCATCTTTGACTTCAAAATTTTAAAATTTAGTTGATTGTTTAACCTTTGAACTTTGGTTGATTAAACTATTTTTTGACCCAATTACGTTTGGAATGTAACAAAAGTCTGTGAAATCATTAGAATATTCCATTTAGATTGAATCATGCTCACACTTCCTCATCACATATCAACAACATATTATGGTGGAATCAGATCCAAATTCTTAATTCATCCCACGTCAACTATTCGTTTTTCATAACCACTCATTAAACTTGCGCCTAATGTATTAAGTTTGACAGCCTTTCGTGAACCGAACACTTTTTTAGAAGTTGCTAGCTGTCATCGATGTAATTGATTGATGAGATCTCAATTTAATAGCATTTCATAATCACTTTACATAATCTTTATATCATAAGACATAAAAGTCGAGTCGTTTAGAAAAACATCAAAATGTCAAATGAAATGTATTTTTGTTTTCAAATTAACACCAAAATAACATTCAATCAAACATCAAAACATGTATTTTTAGAGAGAGAGAGAGAGAGAGAGAGAGAGAGAGAGAGAGAGAGAGAGAGAGAGAAAGTTGTGCAGGTTAAAAATTGACAAAATTTATTAACACTATTTAATCGGTTTCATGGGTTTCTTAATCGAATGAAAATCCGATAATTCTTCTCATCATTAGATGTGAGAAATTTTCTCTTTATCTAAGATTCAGAGAAAGAGATGACATTCGAAATAATCTTTGATTTATTATTGCATTTATCTCATAATTGGTTCAGCAGTAAAATGATTTATTACTCCTTTTTGTATAAATTCAAACATTTATGGTTTCAAAGAATAAATTGATGTGAACTTGTATATTTTTGAACAAATAATCTTTTTTGGGACCGTTTTTAATCTAAATACAGATATAAAGTCCTTAATATTTTAAATAGATTTTCTGAAGAAAACACTAAATTTTAGAAATTTGGATATTGAAAACTTGAGTTTCAATTTGCCTGTTCCTGATTACACGGAAATTTGGTTCACTAAGATGGAATTCTTTTTTGAATCTCAACTGAGGCCAGAGAAATAAATTAGGGAAAACCTAGACTGTATAAGTTCGACATAATTAGAATTGAAGGATGAAAGTCAATTAGTGTTGGTCAAAAGAAAATTTCTTAAAAAGTTTCTCGAGAAATGTTTCTAGAAACTTTTTTAGACCAAATTATTCGTTTCTCTAGAGAGAAATTTTCTTCAAAATAACTTCAAAAATATAATTAATAAATATTTTTAGTAAATTTTATAAAACTCAAAATGTATGTTTTAAAGTTAAAAGCCAAGAGAAATGATGAAATGAGTTTTTGTTCGAGCATTAGTTTCCCGAAAGAAAAATTTTCAAACCTAAATTACGTGTAAAAATATTATGTTAAAGCGGCGTTTCGTGTATGACCGGTTCCAGGCATGTTCAGCACATCAATAATGAAATATTTAAATTTTTTAATTTTAAAAAAATGTTTACAACTATATAATTCGAATTATATTGTTTTAAATGTTTGCAAATATCTTAAAAGTTGCAAAACGTTTTAGTTATAGAATACAGAATTCCTTCGAATGAGAGGTCCATATTATTCAATGGAAAAGAGAGTTCATCATTGTTTCCGATAGGAGACCCATGTATTTTGGTAGACTTGAAATTTTAATGTGGACCTATCATTGGAAGAAACTTTCGCTAATATTAATAATTTCTAGCAATATTTCTCGACCATAGCTAATTAACTATCAAGTGATCAGATGAGTGAGGCTTAAGTGGATATATGTTTTGGGATATGAAAATGAGTCTGGATCATCGAAAAAAATATTTACAAATCCACGGAATCCAAAATAATTTTACAAATTTTTATATTACTGTATCTGAAAATACACTGCACTGCTCTGTACTTGGCCATCTGAAAAATTATGTACTGAAAACATTTGACACATAATATATCAAATAATATTGTTATTTAAAATGAGAATATTTGGATTTTAATTAATATAATTTTGTCGGTTCTTTTGTCAGTGTTTTTAAACAAAATTCTATATCTTTTTTGAGATCGAGTTTTGCTGTCATAAAGAAAATGGACTAAAATAGCGGCAGAACTGCAACTAATGATCGCTCTGTTCTTTTCTTACTTCCAATCAATACAGTGCAAAGTTTTGAGGTAAGCATTAAGTAAGGATAAGGTATAGCTGAGCACTGGCTGATGCATAGTCAAGGTATGGTAGAGGTAAGGTTATCAACTCACAACACATCTTGATACATTTACCATGTAATTTTACGTCGATTAGTTCATTGGAATAGATTTTCGAGCTTTTCTTTACTAATTCAGTGATTCCTTTCTATTTGCTGTTATTTTTCTGATCCAATAGTTATAGTAATAAATGAGTGTTCAGTCGATTGCATGCAATCATCTGATGTTCACAAACGAAAGGTTTCGTTTCGACCAAAAGTCTGTAACCAATTGTTTGTAATTACATTGCATTCCAATAGTGTGTCGAACTGTCCAATTGTCTGGTTTGTGATCGACCCTTATAGCAAAGATGCTCGATCAATTACTTTCCAGGACATATTATGATAAAAGCTAAGAGGATTGTTATATCCTCAATCATTTTTCCCAATAGAATTGATTGGTGAATATTTGCAATTCAACAATTGTATAAAGTTTAACTAAGTATCAAATTTAACTTAAGTAATCACCTTTATCAAATCAAATAATAGAAAGATTTTGTTTCCTTAGAATTTGATATTAAATCTTTGAATTTTTAATCTTGAAGATTTTTTTAATTCGTTGACTGAATTAAAATCAAATACAATTTACCGATCATTTAATTGGTTTGATGTAAATTAGATCAGATGTTATAATTCTTTTAAAAATTTATTTTACGAAAATTGATCAAGTTAAAAAAACTAGATAGATTTTTAAATACATGCACGCATTTTGATTATATTTCGAGTTAAAACTATCAAGATTAAATTATTTCTTATAATTCCCATATAAAATTATTTGCCATCCATTCGATTGTCTGTGACTTCAATCAAATTATAATCGCATTCAACGTTCAAATAACTCATCAAAATTGAAATCAATTAAAGAAAATATATATTTGATATTTCAGATAATTCGCAGCATTTCTAAACTTGATATATTTTATAAGTTTAGGCGAATCAACTATTTTGTGACATTCGGTCAATTTTTGAACTAAAATAAACAGTGATTTATATTTTGAAACCAATTTCTTCCTTTTCATGAAATGCCGATCTGTAGGAGAAGTGAGCACTTCTGCAAATGACATACCGTTGTATTGAATTCTATTACTGAATCAGCTTTCATATCATTATTAGACATTTTGGCCTTAAAATCTAACTCTAAAGAATTGCAACCAATATATCACTTATTATATTCTGTTTTTACTGAAAGTCAATTTTTGTGACAAATGTGTCAAAACAACAAACAATTGTTATTTTTAGTTATTTCACATTATTTTTCTTAATTGCAATTATTAAAGTTATACCAAGTTAAGTCTTGATACCCAATAAACAACATGTTCACTACAACGAGATTCATAGCATATTTTATTAAACTGATTGACAAGTTTTCGTTAATTTCAATCATTTCAGTCAAATAAACTGAAATAAATTTACATTAATTGCAATAAGTTACACTAATGTCCAAGCTCCTCCAAGTAAGGGGTACCTTCAAACAAAACCTTAAGGGTATAAGAGGGGGATGGTGTAGTAAATATTTACAAAATTTCAATCAAATCCCAGTGAGTTGACCTCTCGAACAAAAAACTAAGGGATATTATGACTTGGGCATCAGTGGGTTTAGAATAAATACAAAATATACCCTGTATGTATTAATTTGGTCTAAAGTATATAAAGAATTTATACATTGTTTTCATTAGAGAATTGAAGGATCCATTAAATTTGGGAAACCATAGACTTAAGGAATAGTAGTTTTATTCGGCGCTAAATTCATTACTAACTTAGACCATAGACTACAGTCACTACACGTCTGAAAGATAACGTTAAAGAAATCTTACGGGAAATTAAAATACTTGTCTTTTCATTACTAAAAGTGCTGAAACACTAAATAAAAAGACGAAACCGATCCCTCTTTTCTCCTCAAAGTTTGAGAAAACCCTTTCCGACAACAATTTGTTTCACAATTTAGATTCATATTATGATTCATCTCAGTTAAAGTTAGAGTAAATCCCTCGTCAGTTATGCCATTAACTTATATCTCTGATAACTCTTTAGATTTTATGGATTTTTAAACCCATACCTCAGGGATGCCCAAGATAAAATATTTTTCTCGAGAGAGAAAAAATCAAGGGGTCTGAAGTGGTCGAACAAAACCCAGTGTCGGTAGAAGTAATGTTGAAGGAAGTTTTCGGCTCGAGGTGGGGTAGTGACAGGAAAAAACTGTAACTCATAGTTCGACCAGTCCCGTGGGAGTCTTAGGCATCACTGGTTTTACTATTTATAGTATTGAGAGAAATAATAAATTTCAATATGATTTGAAAATCTCTAAATACCTTTCTCTTTATCAAATGGATGTTTTAATTGAGAAAAATAGCATTTTTTTTTCTTTCAACGGATTTAATTGTTGTTTATGTCTTTTCTTCTAGTTTATAATTACAAGCAGTAAAGCCCAAAGGAAGGGTTATAGCCATTACAATCCCCCTTAGATTTTGCGATCGGCTGGAGCCCCTCCTAAGCTTTAAGATGCTTTGCAGGAGTGCTAGCAACTCTAATCTTGAATTTTCGGCTGGCGCGCAATGCACGCTGACAAATTTTTGATAATTTAACCGAGTTTTTAAGCTAAATTAGCCTGATTAGAATTAAGATTTAAGCAACTTAACCAAAATTTACGTCATTTTTACATCTGGGCCGCCGCTATTTTAACCTAACCTATAACACGTTTTGTGTTTTAGATTTGAGAGGAACCTCCCCTAAGTTCGGACCTTGGGCATCACTGATTACAAGAGATTTCCGTTTGTCTTTGTTTTGTGCCAACTATTGGATGGATAACAATAGACTTGAGAAGAGATTCAAAAACTTATAATTAAATCAAAGATAATATGAAGAGAAATGTGTGACTCAATGATAGGCAACGGATGACAACAAGACTTAATATTTATCATTTGGATAAACGGCTCGAATCAAAATAAAGACAACTCTGAGAAAAACAATATAATTGATTCTCAAATTAAGGGCTATTTCTTCCGAACCAAACTATTTTTTCTATTCTTCTGTCTATTCTTTTACAAATAATTCTTGGTTTTTACTCTCTTCGTACTTATACTGCGTTTTCTTCTATACTCTGTTTGTTTCACTCAACCGATTGATTGCCCAAAAAAGTAATAGAAATAAGAGAATAGTCGAGAAATACTAAAGGAAACCAAATTCTATCGCACAGAACAAAAAAAAACTTAATTCAATAAATACTGAAATAACAGTTACAGTGCCGTAGTTTTAGAGAAGCAAAGAAAACAAATGATTACTTTCAAACTAAACGATTTTAACAAGGTGATTTCGATCCATATTTTGAAAACGAAGAAATTCGAGAAATGTTATAATAAAACTATAAAAATACGAGTACACTGTAGGCAGGTTTGATCTCAACTGTCAGATGAAGATGTTGTGTCCACAACATTTTGTTCACTGAATGTATATCTCGTCATATGTTGAATAGCGCTGCAAAATATTTGCAAATTTATTTTGTTTTGAAATATCTATTTTTTCAACGATAAAAAAAATTCAAATTGAACAATGTCACTTTCAACTTTTTCTGAGTTCGAAAATATTATTCGATACAAATATCTATTATTTAGGGGCCAACGAATTCAGTTTAATTGTGAGTTTAACAATTTTATTAATTTACCATCCTTCATATTAATTAATATCTTTGACCAGTGCGGATATTAGACAAAACCATCTATCAAATTAATAAGCAGCATTGATATCGATTTTTCCTATTAAGCAATTTCAGCAGGATATCATAGATCAGTGGTGTGGAAGCAAGGATAAATCAAGTAAGGGGTCTTTTGAAAAAATTAATTCTAGGGGATATAGTAATCAACCAAAACCTCGATAGACGTTGTGTCCAAAGACGTAACGTTAAAGAAAATAAGAGAATTTGCAACAATGGGGTGGGGGAGGGGTCGAAAGTACGAGAATGGCATTTGCATAATTGAAAAACTGCAATTAAAAATTTGTCGGGGGGGGGGGTTAGAGGGAAAAAATAATCTACTTTTCATTAATATCGTAGAAGGAGGTCTACTCGAAAATCAGCAGGGTGATTTGCTTACACCCTCCTTCCGCATTACTGACATAGATTCACTTCCAATTGTGGGCAAGAAATGAAAAATGGTCTTGCCCAAATTGATTGACCACTCGTATGTAATCGATGTATTGAAGAATTCCTTTGTCATTCTCTCGAATTGTTTTGTTTCGAAAGAGAAACTTTGATGGATATGATTCATATGATTCATATTAATTGTAATTCTGTTTATTTTACTGTAAAAAGGAATATATGTTTTATTCAGATTCTGTGCCGTATTTTCTCTATTATAATATTAACCAAATATTTGCAGCAAAACTTCAATTGAGTTTAAAATTGTTAGAAACGAATATTAGAGTATTTTTTTCGAAGAAGTGATGCAATTTTGATGTGAGACATAGCAGTGTTATAACATCACAAATGGTTGTGTCGATCCTCACAGTCTATCGACAAATCTCAACTCAAAGCAGTTTCTCAAACCCCGGCAATTTAAGAAATACTAGATTTATGTCTAAATTCAAGTAGGTAAAGTGATGAACAAAATATATTGAGTTGCAATTTTATTATTTATTTCCCTAACATACCGTAATCACTAAAATTTAAATTTAGTTTAAATCATTCTACACTCCACTCCCGACATAATGAACACGTTTGGTTTTGAGATATTGTTCATTATAGAGGGTTGTTCATTATAATGGGTATTATATTGAAAACATATTCAAATAAGAGATTTATTATTCAAATGACATTATATTTATATTTTACATCAAATACTTATATTTATTGGAAATAATCAGTTATTTTTGACTGTTTAAGGAATTTGAATGTATTTTCAGTTAGTTTTCTCTGAATTTTGTTTTACAGTTTTGTGAAATTTATTGTTCGTTATAACGGAGTAGTTTTAGTGCTGTTTCCTATTACAGTGGGTTACACATAGTATTCGTTATAGAGGGTTTGTTCATTATATTCGAAACAAATGTTCATTATAAGTGACTATTTTAAACATTAATGTCAATTGAAATGGATTTGGAATCTACAAGTTGTTCATTATAAACGAATGTTCATTGTATACGGTGTTTATTATAACGGGAGTGGAGTGTATTGTTCATACTACATATGTAAGCTATCCATACCTGAAGTTATTAAATGGCTGAAGTTATTTTGGAAAGTGTCCAAAAGCTTTTTTAATCTCCTGTAATGAAAATTACAAATGAAATGGAAGAAAATGAAGACATTTCTCGATTTTGATTAACATTCGCCTTATTTTGTGAAATTGAATTCACAAATAATAGGAATTCGGAAGTGCTTTGAATTTAGAGGTTTTCAGATTATAATTGCTTTTATCCGGAATCAAAAATATGGAAATGAAAATAATTGAGATTTCATTGACATTTAAATTGAATATTTGTTTGATTACCGGAGGGGTTGACAAACAGTTTTGAATGTAAATCAAAACTTATCTTAAACATCTGTGGCAGATGAATAGGGATGTGCAGAAAGGACCAGGCTAAAATCCCCTTGGAATTGAAAGTTAGCAATTTAGCCTGAAATTATAGTGATATTTATGTCCTTTATTTTTTTGACCGAAAGTTGCCTAAGACGTAAATATGTACTAATAATGGTACCGTATTACCCCGCTAACAAACCCATGCCTGTATAAACGAGGAGGATCATTTTTGAAAAAATACCCTTATGATGTGCTACTGGCATGTGCGTGAAAGTGAGGTATACAAAATCAATGGAAAAAGTATAATGTTTTAATATATAGCAAAAGGTATACAATATTCGAAAAGATTATTAAAGTTTTTCAATATCTCAATCTTAATCCTTAATCTTATGATAACATCGAATTTGGAATAAACAAAATCTCGTGATTTTTCTAATCTTTTCTAGAATTTCTCCAAATTCATTGAATGAAAATATTCACTTTTTTATTCACTTTTACCTGCATGCCGGTATACACCGGGTTCACGCACAGTATCCTCATCCTCACTTTATACTGGCATGAGTTTGTTAGCGGGGTAATACGGTAGTAATATTGTACAATTAATGTACTATTCCTCTATTCTGTGGCTTAAGTAGATAATCAATTCGTTTTGCATTAAGTGGAGTTATTCAGGCATGAAGGTGATTCAAAGGTGAAAACGAGAGTTCAACTGAAAGTTGAAATAAACCTGTTAAAGGAGAGATTTTTAAGTCTATAAAAGGAATATTCCTGAGGAGAGAAGGGGTCTTGTATTTTAGTTTGCATTCAAATCAAGAACTGTTTCAACTTATTATATCATTTATATTCTGTAATAACTTTTATTTTTTATAACGAATAAACATTTGGTTTTGGTCCTGATCGGAAAGTAAGTCTCATTCATTTATAAATGTAAGCCTTGGGTCAGGGAAGAGAGGTTTAATTACTTCTCCTAAAACCTCTGATCTGAGAGCAAATTCTGAATTATAATTACATAGAATAAGCTTGAAACTTAAGATATGAAACTTGAGATTTAATGATTGACAAGAATAAGAATAATTAACGAATTAGGATTGAAAGGAATATGCGAATAGAGAAGGCCTTAGACAAGAATCTGTTCAAGATTTTGTCTTTGGAGAAATGTCAGACAGTCAGATGCGTTAGACCCTGATTCTCGTGACAATATGGTCAATATGGTCGATAAGTTCAATAGGATTTTGTGGAAAATGTGGTCAAAATTGTTACTTTTTCTTCTGCCAAGAGCACGAAAAATTACAACATTACGTCTATGGACAGAGATTAGGTCCAAGTTTTGGTCTAAAATTATTTTTCAGCAACCATTCCCTCCGCGAGTTTGTCGATTCGATGCATCACTTATTGAGAGCAAAACTGAATGCTATTCAATCATATTCTAAAGCGATTTCCACGCATTTACAGTGGATTTCAATTGCATAAAACACTTGGGTTTTCTTAGATTAGGAGAAACCCATTGAAGCTAGCATGTTCATATTCTCAACATGAGTGCTCTATTCATTGTCACACAATAAGCATTACAATACCAGTCCACTACCCAAGTTGTTTGTCGCGCTCAACTATTTAACTAAAAGTACCGTTTCATTTGCATAAAAACATTTAATAATTAATGATAAATAAGTACAAATTAATGATTAATTTCGGTAAAACAGGGAATAAGTTAACAAATCGCGAGAATTTTGGAATTTTTCAATCAATTATCAACTTGTGGATGGTTATAGTTAAATGTTCATGTACGATATTGTTTTCAAAATCCAAAAAACCTTTGATAAACCAAAAAACCTTGAATATTTTTCATTGCATCCTAATGAAGAAAATGACGCACATTATGGCATTGAACGTTGAATGTTCGTGATTTTGAAATAAATGTATCTAGATGTACAAGATCAATTTTTGCCGTACAATTGGTTTTAGCCGCGAAATTTAAATAAAGACTAAAATTTAAACATTTTAACCAAAAACAGAATAGTCTCAACTCTGTTTCACTTTCACAAATTATATAAGATCACTTACAGTTTGCACAACTTTGATCACTTTTTCTTAAAGTTTCAGATATTTAATCTGACACAACTACTTAAATCTTTTGTTTTAAACATAAGGGGAGACATTCATTCATTCATTTAATTATTCAAACAAAATGGTTTCCAAAATAATAAACTATTTATAGAAACATATTTTCAGAGAAAAATATATGATTTATATTCAAAATCCATTCAATATTTATATAAAAAAAACCTAAATTTAAAAGAGTAAAGAATGAGTGCTTTTATCGATCGATGTTTTAATACTCCCCTATATTTTTAAACTACATTAAGATTTTAAATAAAAAAAATTGCTAAAATTGATTTACTTTTTGTTTCGCCTCTACACCCCCTCCTCACTCGAGCCACGAAAATTTTTAAAGAACATCGGCCGTTGTTTAACGCTGACACTTACCCCCTTGAATTCGGAGTTTTTAATTTGAGAAAACCCCTTGAATTTGAGGACCTTTGGTATTATTGAATAGAAAATAATAGTTTTATTGACACAAATGCTCTCTAAATTCAAATCGAAAAACCAATGTTTTTACAAAAATTCAAGTTTTGATTCATTGAATATTCATTCACTTCTTATACACTTTTTGTGTATAAACTGACAAAAATTCGTTTCATATTTTTATTGTGAAATATATTCATAGAATACATGAAATATTTATCTATCATCTGATATACACCTTTCAAATAATTAATTTTTTGGAATTTGAATTTATATTATCTATAGTCCAAATTGATAAATTACCTTTCTAACTTAAGTTAACAAGAGAGTTCGATTGGTTCATGAATCCACAAGATTCAAATATACCATGATGTCAGTGATGCCCAAGATCAGTCAACAAAATTTCAGTGAGGTCTAGGGAATGGCAAAAGATGGCCTGTTTATGAACTTGAACATACTTGAGCAAATGACCCGAAAAGGAACTGATTTTTTTGTTTTATGAATTGTTTTAAGCTAGTTAAGAACTTGAGATTGGTCATTCATAGTATCTTGTAGATGAAATTTAAAATCCATTAAATTTTTATCTAGGTGATTTTTCGAAACTTTACTTAAATTTTTAATAAAATTATTTCCTTACTCATTAACATTAGTTATCAGTTAATATATTTTTTAATATTTTCAAGTACAATCTGAACATGCACACTTTGCGCATGTAAAATGTTTAAAATTTTGGCCAATTTTGTTCCACACTCTTATATTATGGTTATACTCCTCCAGGCATTCGTGCGTTTAAAGATCGAAGAGTTTTTGGATCAATCAAAAAAAAAGATTATATTTTGAATACAATCTGAGTCTCTGTGAAGAAAATAAAGTCAAAAATTCTCTTTTTTCTAAACACTAATTGCAAAACATATTTGACATACATTTGTAAACTCTGTGAGACTTTAGACATCAAATTGAAAAATACTCGAATAGCTCTCAACTCATATAAGAATTTCTCAAAAAAGTCTAAAATAAGATTTGACAGAATTTTTTTTGTCTAAAATATGTCCACAAATATTGGACTAAAATAAAGACAGAATAAATACATTCGAGTGAACTTCTATCTGTCAAGAAAACAAACATTTTATCATTTTATTGACAGAAGATTTTAACAAATGATGAAAAATATCGACAATCACTTAATGGTTCGCCATTTGTGTCCCCGAAAAATTTCCTGACTTTAAATATTCTAAACAATACGCCCCTGAAGTTATTGCTGAGGGAAGAGAGGGAAGAGATAACATAAGAAAACATTTTTCGCTCTCTAAACTATCTTAAACCGAAATTAGGACATTTGAACTAGACCACTTTTTTAACCGAAAAATTACCCAAAGAACTTTTGACCGATTCCCTAAAGTCGAGGAGTTTGGCGAACCTTTAATTAAACTCATTTATTTAATAAAAGCTTCAAGGATATTAATATACTGTATATATATATATATTGTATTAATCACTAAAAATAATATCAAATTGTAAAACTTACCTAGGTCATACCAAATTATGGTGAGGTCTTTTAAAATTTCCAAAAGGGGGCTAATAGAGAGTGATTCCCGAATATTAATTATTGTGTATCGAAATTAACACTACAGTTGGCGGTCAAAACCAAGTTTAACCAAAATTGTCAAAATTAAAGTTAAAAAAATATTCCAATCAATAGACACATTATTATAGTGAGGAGGGCTCTCGACAGGGCGTATCGCTCATCGGCCTGTTCTCGCGTCAGGCCTTACGCTTCCTCTCAACTATAACTTACTATTCAGATGATTAACACAATATATCAACAATAAGTAAATTAATGTCTTAATTCAACTCAATTATAACAGAGCACAACATAAGAAAAGCATGAAAGCCATGTGCTCTGAGTCGGAGCCTCTAACCACTGGTCACTTGTCTGCAGACTTCTGACTGTAACATATGTCAAATCACTAGTGCCATCAAATATGGTTATTATTATAGTTATCAATAGTAATAACCAGTGATCGCATTTACCAGCACTAAGTGCTAGCTAGGTAGACGTTTTCAATGAGTTCAATGATCATGAACAAAAACAATTTTAAATATAACATAACGAGTTAAGATGTGTAGGAAACAAAAACTTTGAAATTCAATTTTATTAAGAGATTGAGTAATGAAGAAATTATATTTATATCAATTGTTATTATTATTTACAAGTTTATTATAATTAGGTTTAAAGTGACTGGAACATTTCACTCTTATACAGGCATTTAGGTTGTCAATTTTTAATCTAGACGAATGCTTATCTCTTCCCAATTTGTCAAAAATTTCGGTTTTGATTGTATTTTAGAATTCATAACTAAATAATTATTTCAGCTTGGTAAATATGTTATTTAGTATTTTGATAAATTACCTTGTTTGTTTCAATTGATTATATTTTTATTTATATCTTTATCAAACTTCAATTAATTGTTTTATTAATAATTATTTGATAAGGAGTTTTCAAATGCAAAAAACTAGGAACTTTTTATTTACATCTACGTCACAGCTATTATGAATCTGCTGGTTTGAAAATCGCCTGATTTTATTCTTATCTAGAATTTTATCCATAAAGTATAAGGTAGTTTAAGTTCCCTCGTCTATTTTTTGCAATCCCTGGTAATAACTTATTACAACTCTTGTATACATTTATCAGATATACATGTAGATGTAGATCTGCTGAGCCCTATCGAGTACAACCTGTGCGCCGAATGAAATGGTATGAGTCATACCGTATGACCCTGTCAATAGAAACAAGGCTTAATTTTTAAATATTGAAATTTCCAATTTTAAACGACACTCGCCATAATTTGTCATAACAAATGACCTAGGAAAGTTTTGATTTTGCAATTTGATATCTTTTTTGAAGGAAAAACTAAGAATCAACATGGTAAACTGTAATTACAAACCGTTTTATCTAAATATAATCGCAAAAATATAAAAATTTGATCATTTATGAGAATCAATGTCTCTCACCGTCCACTCTATGGCTATTGGCTTAAAGACAAGACACATATCATGACATTGTTCTCTGCAGAAGAAGGCAAACAAAACTGTCGCCGAAATAATATTCTCCACAAATTTTTGTCACGATTTGCCATCAATTCCAACAGATTTTCAGTCAAACAATTCATTCGCGACTCTCTCTCTCTCTCTCTCTCTCTCTCTCTCTCTCTCTCTCTCTCTCTCTCTCTTTCGCGTTTGCCACTATTACTCCTGAAATGTTGACTAGAACAAGTTAATAGTTCGAGTTTCGGCTGAGATCATATCTTGCTTCAGATTTTCAAATAGTAGACATTTTAAGCATTTGCAATAATTATTAAAATTTTAGAGCTTTAAATATTTTGTTTGCCCATGCTAAGGCCCTCAAAGCGCTCTTATAGAGACATTTCACATCACCTGGTATGTATATATATATATATATATGGTGGGTTTCTGATACCTCTGATTGATGCAATTTTCCAATTGAAGACCGATAGAATGTTTGGCAATTGTTTGCCTCTTTGGGATCAGAATATAAATATATAAATCATTTGTTTTCTTCTATCATAAGAAATAAAATTCATTTAAAGAAAAATGGATTTATTTTTGTGGACAGAATAACAGATATAATAAATTAATAGTTTATATATCAATAATATATATGTGGAGTATATAACTTATAACGTGTTTCTTATGACACTTATATTAGAGTCTCTGGATATTTATCACTGGAGTCCAAAACTGTCAGCTCTTTGTTAGTGTTAACTATTAGTTGCTTTTCAATAGAAAACAAACATTTGTTTCTTGTCTTCGAGGAGTTTATGAAAACCCCATTCGCCGTCATTTTTGATGTGAATTTTGTCCTTTTCCTTCGATTGGTTCGAAATCGATGCGAATTTGTTAATAATATGATTAATATGATTCCCGCATAAAATACCGCCACAATCTGTTTAATACAAAACATTCTTTTTAGACCAAGTATAAATAGTTGATTTGAAGTTAAAGATTTGAATAGTTGAAGTATAAATATGAGTTGTTTTATCTTTTAAATATTCTGTATCATTCTATAATTTTTGTGCAAGATTGAAAAGGGTCAGCAATCTTTTCGACTTCAGAGAGAGAATCAGGAGAGCGATTTCTCCAAAATTACCGACCAAAATGGTGGGGAGCACCCTAAATGGTAGGATGTATTTGTGCTTGATCCCTTTGGTCATCCTTTCACTCAAGGGTGGGACTAATTGATTCTCGAATTTTCTCCTTCATATTTTCATCGAATGAGATTTTCTTAACCAATAAAGATTCTAAATAATAGGCTGACCAACCCATTCACTGTAATACCTGAGCAAATACGAAAAAGTGCCAAAAATACCCTAGACATTACTTGGAAAAGTATAAATAACTTATATATGATTGACTTAAATTGTGTCAATTGATAGCCAAATAAAGGGCTAATGCATGGAATGTTAGGTTATGTCTGCAAAAGAAACCACATTTTATTCTTTATGATCCGATTTAATGGCAATTTTTATCTGAATTCACAAATTATTACAAAATATATTTTATAAATCATTCAAATCTTTGTTCATTTGTTGGGAAATTGTATTTCAGTCCTTTCAGTCAAAGAACATAACCCTGGATACGGGACAAACCCTTCTAAACAGGTTTAGCCTGGATTGTCCTGCCGAAATTTGGATGGTTGGTGAATCTACTCATTTACACACTCACACACACTCACATGCACTCAAGTAGGCGAGTTTCGAGTTAAAGTACAGAATATTCTATAAATTTCTTTGAGCACATTTCTAAGAATACAATGAAAAAGAACATAACTTAAGGCTATTGAATGAACTTTAAAAGAAAAATTAAATTTACTTCATTTCATGGCTTCAAATTGAGTTTCGAATTTTCACAAAAAAATATTATATAATGTTATATAAAGTGACAAAATTCTTATGGTTTGTGAAATAGTGTCTAAAATAACGATTTATGATAAATGTGTCGAATGTAAGATATAATGTGTTTTGTTCTGATATAAACTCATATTTCTTTCTCCAATTTGTTTATTTATGAATTATTTATGAATAATATTATATCGATTTTTTGTATAATGTTATTATAAAAAACTCACATTAAAATGAAAAATGAGCAAGAAACTATTCAAGTATTAAAAAAATATTCTCATTTTAATCGGAAAACATTATTAGCTTTTATGGCAGAAGTTTTTTTTATTAAACTCTTTTATTGTGTGTCTCATAAAGAATTCCGTCGAAAATATTTGGGAACCAATAGTATTGTCCACACATTTCATTGCTTTTTCAGCTCATAATATAAATTTTAATTTTGATCGCCACTTATGTAGTGCTCAGATCTATATTCAAATTTTGAAACGAAAATTTTTCCTAACATTTATGAGAAAAAGATTATTTTCATATTGTTCATTCCCTCCACTATAAATTTCTGGTTGTTTTGAAGTCTAATGGCTTTGATCAATCTTTTCCTAAAAGTAGTTCACTCGAGTGCCATTATAATCAAGAACCTATATAATGAATTTTCCTTTATAATCAACAACTTCTAGATTCCAATTCCACTTTAAGAGACATTAATGTAAAAAACAGTTCCTTATAATCAACATTTGTTTCCTCTATAATGATCGCTATGTTAAGACCACTCTAATAGAAAGCTGTACTAAAACTACTCCGTTATAATCAACAATAAATTTCACAAAATGGTAAAACAAAATTCACAGAAAACTAACTCAAAATTCACTCAAAATCTCTTAAAGAGTGGAAAATAAATGATTATTTGCAATACATGAAAGTATAGAATCTATATATACTTGGGTTTTATTTGTATCGTTTCCCATAAACACATAGTATTATAGTTTTATTGTTATAATGTTTTTTCAAAATAAAGGAACTGATGATTCGTGAAATGAGATTTTCTGAGGTTTCGCATACAATCCTTGCTATTATTGTGATTGAAATGAAGTGAATCAAACTCTTGATGGCATATCTGGACTCACCATGGAATAAATAACTGCATCCATACGCTGTCCGATTCCGTTCAGATTGAAATCGTATCTCATATTGTGTTGCTCTAAATGTTTGACTCCATTAAGCGCTGATGAGTTGCAGTAAACCAGTGGTAATCTGAGTCCAAAAGAGATAACAATCCATTAATAAATTATTATTCACTCAAATTAATTTAAAAACACTACTTTTTAATATTATATTCATTAATCAAACGCTCAGATATTGTATATATACACCAATCAATGTATTGAAAGTAGTTATTAGGTGTATATTATTGTCTCATCAATTGTATTCTGTTCTGTGTAACCAATGACAGAGTTTCGGTTAAGACCAGTGGTGCGAAAGCTCATCGGCTTCATGTGAGGTCCATCCCAGAAAAGATTTTCAGCATAAACCCAGTTAAATTGGGCAAATTTTAGGTTTAATCACTTTAAATTCAATAACAGTGGACAGATGTGCACTAATTTGGTTAAAGTTATTTTGGAAAGTGTCAAACGCACTCTTTAGTTACTGTATATTAACGTTAATCAACTTTTATTTTTGTTTAAATTAGATTTAAAGCCGAATTTGATAAATTCTTGGTAAAAATTGTGTCAGTTTTGCGGATCCTCCAATACTTAAACTTTTATCTCGAGGGAAATGAAAAATTTTTGGTTCTAGAGGTTTCCGGGCAGACCCCACTTCCGCATCACTGGTTTATACATGCCACCAATTCTATCATGATATGATACGTCTGCGAATATGATGATATATTAACAAAATATCAAATCTATATATTACATGCGATATATGTATAAGCGATAATGTGAGGCACAGTCGGCCACACCTAATCACAATAGATGTTCGCACGACTCATAATTTATTGATAAATCTATTGTCAAATGCATTGAATGAACGCAAACGTTGAGAACAAGAAAACTCAATACAAAACACAAATTTTAATAAATGTATGCAAAAGAGTATAAATTTAGTTTTTTATTTACGGAGAATAACACGATATTCCGTATTATATACTCTTAAGTAATAAAAATTCTCATATAATGTAATAGAAGTTTATTCTGAATAATAAATCGATTGAAAACTAGACCTAAAAATATTAAATGAATAGAAAATGAGATAAAAATTAATGACACAAAACTTGTTAACTATGTTTCGATCTCATTATCTCTTGATTTCAGACAATAATTAAACTCAAATTAAAAATGTGACAAATATTTTATTGGATGGAAAATACACTTAAATTAACAATTATTATATTAAATGTTTTAATGAAACACTTCTATTCATTGTTATGTATATAAGATACTGATTTTCACCATGCAATATTCATGAATAAGAAACCTATCTCTTAGGAAAAGGAAGAGAAGACTGCAAACAATTTATTGAAGCATTAATTTTTTGTTTGATAAGTCTCTAATGAATCATAAGATTAATGAACAGAAAGCATATGAAAACTCATTTTCCGGATTCCTATCAAATGATGATATAATAAGAATAATATATTTGATTGCATTGAGAAATATGGCTTCCCTTCAATGATATTAACAAAATTGGTTTGAGTTGAAAAAATTATTATATTTATCATGGTTGGGCAATCGGGCAAGGGAGTCTTACGCTCCTCAGAATAGATTAAATGTATGAAATTTTGTTCTTCAACTGACTTTTTATACTAATTTTCGTCTGAATTTGACAACAATTTAATTTAATTTACGTCTAGTTTATCATCGGATTGCAGAAAATTATGGTTAATAAAATGGTTGTGCCTGTGTGCCAGTCATACAGTTAAATCCCTTTTCCCATCGTTAATACAGCCGCTGATACATTGTTTGTAGCCTTTTTCACCTCAGGTGAAGATTTTTACCAAACTTCAAACTAACGTGGATTTCTTAAAATCCTCTCAGATAACCATGGTATTAATAGAAAAACAAAAAATTCATTTAAACGATGTTTTGTCCATTTATTTTGTTTGTATGTTCCAATGGATGAGACCTCTAATGAAAGTTGTTTGCAATCATTGAAGACTTCAATTATTGAGTTTTCGCTCAAAATATTTCATTTCAATGAATAAATTCTTTCGTCGCTTTTGTCAACTCTTAATATTATATTAATTTTCATCAATTGTTTGTCATTTCCTTAATATATTGATTTGGTTTATGATAAAGTCGTGAATTATTAATAACCAAACATATTATAAATATTCTTGACTTTAATTCGAAATAAGGAATGCAGAGTACAATGGGTTTTATTGGGCTTCAATGCGGTAATAAATTGATTTCCAGGATTTCTCCCCTCTGTAAGTATTTTCTTTCTATTTTGGAATCGCAATCAAAAACATATCGAAACCAAAGGTATTAAACATTTTTGTCATTATTTCTAATCACTAGAATCTCGTCCATAAAAATTAATAACATTTTCCTGATTTCCAGTTTTATTCCTTCATTTACCAGCAAATCTCATATCTGTTGTATTGAAAATGAAAGCATTTAAATATACCATAAATATTCACTCAGGGCAACCGTTTGGTGCACTGAAATACCCTTGCCTAAATCGAATATTGCCTTAACTGAATAGGTAGTAAAAAATACAATAAAAGTTTCATAATTGCATTAAAAATAGAAAAATTGAGTTTTCTAACAAATTTCAGCTTGATAACAAAATACATTTTTCTCTGATTTATCCTAAAAACATAGAAATCAATTCAATATTTTGCGCTAAACATCAAATTACAGAATATTCGGGATTCTCGTAAAAAACAGGAACAGAAACAGGATTTTTTTAAGATCTTATTTTATGTTAAATTTAACACTGAATTCAAATTGAGAAAAATAAAAATTCTATCTCGAATGTTTTTTGACTTATTCGACTTTATATTGAATAATCCAAAATGGCGGATGATGACAAATAATATATTAAATCGTCGAAGATTTTAACGGAAAAAAGAAAATAAAACTAATAAGTTGATCAAATTGATATTTTTGGACTTGTTTGAAATTAAAGTTCTCAAGTCAAATTTAAAAATAATTTATATAAAAAATGTCGATTAATACTTTCATATTCTTTTTTGTCGTTAAATTCTACATTGATTTAATATATTATTTGTCATAATCCGCCATTTTAAATTATTCGATATAAAGTCGGATAAGTCGAAAAATATTCGAGATAGAATTTTTATTTTTTTAAACTTGAATTCAGTGTTAAATTTAACATAAAATAAGATTTTAAAAAAAATTCTTGTTCCTGTTTTTTAAGAGAATCCCCAGAATATTCACAACCAATTATATATAAATATTTCAAATTCTAGTCTAGCATGTTCATTTTTTCGGACAAGTGACTTCCGGGCAAATGATTTTGAGCAACTGATTGTGACGGAAGTTTGTCACATAAGTTACTGAATCCATTCTAAATTATGCTTACTATAAATCGAATAAATTAATATTTGATTAATACTTTCTTGATCACAATAGAAGATAAACAAGAATAATGTTTGCCTTGATAATTAAAGCAATATTTCGCATCCTTTTAGTTATAATAAACTCTAAAACAGAGTTTTATTATAATGTGTTTAAAATGAAGTATAATTTGAGTGCAAATAAATATTATGCAAATATTTTGCAATTTAGTTGATTATATCAAATAAAAAGACAGACGCCTTACTGCTGTCCATTCCGTGTAAATTGAATATCATTTTCTAAAAAGCCGTAAATTTTGTTAAACATTCAATGAAAGACTGAATCGATAATTCATATGAGACTTAGTGCTAATGAAATAAAATATTTTCGTGAATAGCTTTTTGTTGAATTGTGGAAAACCATTAAATTTATTTCAAATATCATTGGATAAAATAGACTCATTTAGGATCACCCGAAACAATAGTCAATTCTTTGACATAAACTGAATAAAAGAGCAAAATATCTGTTGCAGAGAGAAAATAATGTCTAAACATTTTTCTTACGTAAATATCTTTTAAATTATATATATTTCAACGGATTCTCTCAATATTATAAATGACAGATATTTTCGCACCAGTAGTCAGCGTTTGCTATGAGTTTGCAGAAAGACTTTTACAAACACTTCAATCACTAATTTTTTGAAATATCGCTCTTTCTTGATAAAAAAAATTGTTTGCTATTAAAATCAAAATATTTCGCTTCAAAGACTCGAAAAGTCCTGAATTTATCGAATTCTTTACTTTGGAATCAATTACTGATAGAAATGAGTCGACATTTGATTCGTTTGTTGGCATCACTTCATCACAGTTTCAAATCAATACAAGTTTTGATTTTTTGGTTCAATTTTCAAAGGACTGCTGTTTTGTCGGTATCTCTAATATATTTGTTTTTAGTTGAGTTCGAATGAAATGCAA
Source organism: Edwardzetes edwardsi (assembly GCA_034693445.1). Classification (NCBI taxonomy): domain Eukaryota; kingdom Metazoa; phylum Arthropoda; class Arachnida; order Sarcoptiformes; family Ceratozetidae; genus Edwardzetes; species Edwardzetes edwardsi. The sequence continues at coordinate 3,757 of JAQFXL010000259.1, read as the reverse complement.
TTTCCGACTCAAATCTAATGAATGACAAAAACTATTGAATGAGAGAAACGAAAGCACCGAATATCTGATGACTGAATCAAATTAAATGGAAATAACTTATTTAAAATTAGCATAAATTTGAAGCAATGGTTTGACTTACTTTCCACTCTCACAAAGTCTTTGACGATTGGAATTCACATTAATATAAGGCATTCTTTTAGTCAAAACTCTAAAACATTTTACTTTAAGCAAAATCACAAAAATATTAATTTGTTTTATATTTTAAACATTTAATCGGATTCAGTGAAAAAGGTTACAATGGTTTCAATGGTTAACAACAAAATATGATATGAATTTCAGACGAATAATATTTCAAAACAAATTCGGTATAATTTTTAATACACTTTTTTGGGTCAATGTTTTCAATTGAAGCCAAATATTTATTTGACTGCAAAGAGAATCGAATTATAAGTGAAAAATAAAAGTAAATATTTGACAATATATTAGAAAAACACTTTTCTGGGAAAACCCGAAAACTTTCGAATTGGCAAAAATAAAATTGTGTTCACTCTAAGAGTGGATTTGCTTTTGAACACAATCTTCAGTCCAAGTGCTGCCAAATAAACCCAACTTTCAGAACAGCTCTGGATTGGAGTCGACGTAATGCTAAACTTTATTTTCTCTCTCCTGAGGAGAGTCTCTCTCTCTCTCTCTCTCTCTCTCTCTCTCTCTCTCTCTCTCTCTCTCTCACTCTCAACATATGACGAATTAAGTGGGAAACTGTGTATTGAATATAAGACTAGTATTAACTGCGAATAGAGTGAGCTTTAGATGGATTAGAAGTGCAACAAATCAAATGAAAATTCGTTCTTTGATTTAATGACTTTATTTTGAGAATCAAATCAAATAAATTAGATTTCGTTCAGAAAAGACATTCATTTATTTCGCAAACATAAGATTCAAAACAATTAACAGAAATATTGATCTAATAATAAGATTTTGATTTAACATAAGTGTTGTCGAACACTAAAAAGACAATAATGAAAAACCTTTGATATTTGAGAGACTTTTTGTAATCAATTTGTATTTAAGATCAAAAAGATTTGAATTCAAATAATATAAAAATTGAGTCTTTAGTCGAATAATGAAATACAAAACATCGAAAAATTTGTGTTTTAATAGAGTAATAAATGGAAAAAAATTTAAGACACAAATTGAAAAATTTCAACAAATCGTTTGTTTCTGACAAAGAATATCGAATAAGACATTGATGTCAAACAAAGCCATGTGTTTGAGGGCAACGATGTCATCGACAGAGCATTCATTCAAACGAATCATATGTTTGAATGGTTGCAAATCCATGTCTTCTTCGGAATCAATGAATGACTTCAAAGCAGTGATAATCGCTTTTTGTGATTTCAAGGCCGACATAAACCCTAATAATATGTGAATCGGTTGACCGAAGAAACACTTGGATTCGATTATCGCGAAAGCGTTGTCTTCAATGAAAACATTTAAAGATTCGGACAAATCTTTTAAATCCAATTCGATGTATGTTTTAAAGAGCGGGACAATTGTGTTGACGGACAGACTCTCAATCAGTCGCTTCTCAATAAATGCCGAAAATGTCTTCACGTCGTAACGTTTGGCCAGTTTTAAGGCATCGATGAGTGTCTTGTAATCCAAGTCTTTGTCATCTAATGACTCGAAATAAAAGTATTTGAGAAGAAGTTTGAATGCATTGACATTCGTGTCATTTATTTCCAATTGAGTTATGGTTTGACTCTTTTCTCCGCTTTTGTCGAAAAGAATTTTCGCCATTTCTTTCGATTTCGTCGATAAAACGAATTTATGCGCAAACAGTGACTGACTCTCGACATAGAATGTTATGTCACTAAAACATTCACTCAAATAATAATCGCCTAAATTCATGAGTGCACTCACAGGACTCACACCACTCACACCACTCACTCCAGTTTGTTGTCCCACCTCTTTGTCCATCGGTCGGCCCTCCAGTCGACTCTCTGGTCGGTCCTCTTCTGCCGACCAAATGACTGTCTGACTGCTGTCGTCTCGATTCCAATCCTTTGCTCGTCGATTGTTTTTCTGATATCGATTGGTATCCCTTCCATCCCTTCCATCCCTTGGATCTGCTCTTCTTCTGCAGTCCTGTTTTTTATGTCCAAATTGATGGCAATTAAAGCATTCGATTCGGTTTTGTCTGTCGTTTGTTTGTCGGCCACTCATTTGCCTCTCGTTTTGTGAGCGAAAGAGAGGTTCCCCCCAAACATCTGATGTGTCGTTTGCCGACTGTTTGCCACTGAGAGCGCTGTTGAGGACATGACAGACGTTTCGGCTCAGAGTTGATTCCGATGCAGTCGATTGTGTTGGACTCGGATTAGCAGTGATTGCACTCAAACTATCCATCGATTCAGCGGAAGGGGTGCCGACACCCCCACCACTCACGTCATCTATGGTTAGCGGCAATATTCCGTCCTTCACTCGAATATCAATACAAGAAAAGGAGTCAAACGTTTGTTTCTTATCGGAAGACATCATTCAATTGATTGGCGACTAAAACACGTGTTTCTCAAAGCAATGCATTCGATTGTTTCATATACACTAAAGTGCTACTATAATGAACAAGATTGCTTTCAACAATTTGTTGATTATAAACACATTGCATTGAAAACATTTTCAAATAAAAGGTTTATTATTTAAATGACATTATATTTAGATTTTACATCAAATGCTGTTATTTATTGTAAATAATCAGTTATTTTCCACTCTTCAAGAGATTTGAGTGAATTTTTAGTTAGTTTTCTCTGAATTTTGTTTTACAGTTTTGTGAAATTTATTGTTGACTATAAGGGACAACTTTCAACATTAATGTCTATTGAAGTGGATTCTATAGAAGTTTTTGATCACAAAGGAAAATTCATTATATATGGTGTTCATTATAATGGCACTTTAGTGTATTGTCTGAACGATTGCTTCAAAAACAACGTTACGATACTCATCGAACTGTCGATTTTAATTGAAAATTGTGATAATTATTAAAGATTTGTTAGAATTAATAAACAAAAGTTTTGAACAAAGGTTTCAATTATTCGAACCATAAAGGACTATCCGGGTGACAGTAAAAATGAATGGTCCTTTAAAAACATTTGGAGCTCTAATTTGATTCAATCAACTATTTTTTAATCGATAACTTTGAGTAGATTTGTGTCAAACAAATTGAATCTTATTTCTATTGAATTAAGTTTTATATTGAGAGCGAACTCCGGCGACAACTTATCAAACGATTGCATCGATTTTCTCCAAATTAAAAGCTGTCTCTTATTTACAGAAGAATTTAACTCAGATGTGATATAATCAATGCAAGAGAGCCTTCACCTTCTCCTCCTTTATTATAGAGTGTTTTACTTCTCCCACTATGGATGGAAACACTTCGCCAACAACTTTATTGATTAAAACTTTTCGAAATTTTCTATTTAAAATCTACCTAGCTCATTTCACTCATATTCGTGTTAGTCAATTTAAAACTGTCAATAAAAGGAAGATAAAACTGTCAATAAGAGCTAAATTTCACACAATTTAGATGTCTTCTTAATCGTTTGTCTTTCAATATAAGGCGAACCCTGAAGTAAATTATTTATCATAATAAGTTTGAGGCAATTTCAGCTCTTGATTTATATACACAAATTCTCCCAGAGAATATAAGATATCAAACATTTCCTAGCGAAAAAAGCCCAGATAAGTTGGACAAATGCTGATG
>JAQFXL010000258.1:0-25452 GCA_034693445.1 Edwardzetes edwardsi | reverse complement strand
GAGAGAGTGAGAGAAAGAGCGAAAGAGAGAGAGAGAGAGAGAGAGAGAGAGAGAGAGAGAAATGATCTAAACATAAGTTAATATCCGAGGAGACTATCTATGAATCATTTGATTTATTTTTTCTTTAACACAAATTTCTGACTTCATTCGAGATATTCATAGATATGTGTTATACAGCGCTCAGGTATGCAATTGAAGTCCAAAGAGGGCTGTCTTTAATGACTGCTTTTCTTTGAATGGATTAAATTTGAATAAAAAGTTTAACGAAAATAAATGAATTGAGAAAAATATTATCCAATTCATAGATTAGAAGAATAGTTAAATTTTGCCGAAAGATATGAAAGTTATTCGCAATTGAATTGAATCTCAGACTATATTATTATATTTGGTCACAAAGAAGACAATCAAATAGGAAGACCCAATCCCTGTGCGTAAGAGATTATTTCATATTGAATTGAATCACATTTTAAAAGAATATCATTAAATATAAAATTGTAAGAATTGAAAAAATATTTGAAAACTATTTTTTATTGAATTAAGTCATCAAATGTTTAACTGAAGCGAATAAATAATACATAAATATATTAAGACTCTATCTATGAATAAATGCAACAAAATTTGTTATTTTCCTCTGAGAAAAACCTAAAAATCTTAAGCAATATTTCAAGCAATATGTTTGTGTCTAATCTGAATGTCATTCTCTATTCAAATAATATTATTTATGTGCAGTTCTTTAGAGTCGATTCACAATAATATTATGTTTGCAGTGAATACCATTGCGTTCATAATTCAAAATTTTTTCAATCATTTCAAACAGATTTGCATTCATTTAAACTCTGGCCATACATATCAATGGCGATGACATAACAACATATTCAAATTAGCTTAGGATTTGCTCAGGCAAAAGCACCTGTCCACTTCTGTCTAGCCCTCACCGCAAGTTCATTATCTTTTTGCTTGACTTTCAGGGAATTTCTTCACAATTGAATAAATAAATATCTAATTATCTAATTCTAAGTTTTATTCAACTTTTAGAGCAAAGAATGAGAAAAACACTTAAATTTCATACGAAAAATCTCATCATTCGGTTTGTAATATTGTCTAAAAGGATCTGGTTTTGGGAGGAAAGCCTTTAATTGGGTGCCAACTTTAATAGGTATCGTTCACATGAAAGTAACCAAAAGTTTCTTTTGCAGTAAAAGTCAACCAAAAAATTACTATTGTTTGGGAAAATGGAGTGAAAAAACTAAATACAATAAAATAAATGAGATTTTACTAACATTTATGTTAAGCATTACTAACATAATGATAGATAATGAAAGAGAGAGTCAAACCAAACATTGCTTTTTTCATATTATTATTTGAACGGCAATTGTGTGCCAAAAGAAATTGAAAGCAAAAAATATAATAAAAAAAAGCTATTATTTGAAAAATACATTTTAAAAGTAAAAGAACTCACAGAAAAGGCAAAGGGAGCACCGATTTTGGGTGGGTGGGTTTCCCATACTAATCATAACTTTGGAAAGACTTTGTCTTTTTTCAATCTTAAGATAGTTTTTGAACCTGTGCTCAATATTGAGACAAACAAAACGGTTGGCTTATTATAGTAATGTACTTGTAACAATACAGACTGTCGTCGTTTGTTTAACTTGCTATTTATGAAATACTAATTTTTATTCGTTAAAATGTTTCGAATGTTCGGGTTATTCATCCCGTGTTTGCATTCGTGCATACATTTTGTTTTCATTCAACACAACAGTCCCTTTAATAAGTGTGTAAATTAATGAAAAACAATTTGTAATCATAGGGTTATTAAACTTAATTTTTGTTTTAACTTTTCTAAGAAGACTGTTAAACAAATTAGAAGAACTTCTTATAATACCTGAGCGCTGGATGTGATTGGCCTCAAATATACCTCAGAATAATAGCTCATTGCTATTGATTTCCAATAAGATTTTTCTTATTAAACCAATTTTTTATTATGAAATTCAATCCTGATTTTGGGCATCTAATTAACAACTAGTAAGAAATAAGAAGATTTATGGCCCTGGGTTAATCAGGCAAACATCAAAAGAATTCGATAAATAAGTTTCTTTCAATAGATAAACAATTTTCGCAAATGATTGATGTTTTGGTGGCAAAAGACTCGACTCAAACCTCAAAAGAAATATAATTGAAATCTCCTTTTATTTGCTGCCAATTGAATGCAATAATCATATTATTTAATGGAAAAGAATTTCATTAATTAAATGAAAGACGAGTTCAACTCAGACATCGAAAATCAAACGCTTATATTATATTGTATTTCATTGAATAGATTTTTATGACTTGTTTTTGGTTTTGAAACCAGGAATTCATGAATTATTTGCTGACAAATTAATTATTGGATTCGTAACCAAATGTTAAAATAGAAAAACAACTTTACTTCCAATTAAAGTATCCAAAGAACCGATTCATTCAAAATAATGATAGTCAAGGTCAACAATGCTCCAGGTAGAGTTTCACTCAAGGAAATCGCAAAGTCATTCACAAGAATTAGCAATTCTTACACTTTCGCTGCATTTTGACTGTTTTGAAGAGACTTTTCAAACTTTTGACAAATTTTTTGAAACAAGTGTTTTGCAATCAAATATGAACTCATTTTTCTTAATAATTTACGAGCCATTGATTTTAAACTTTCATAAAATCTCTCTCTCTCTCTCTCTCTCTCTCTATTTCTCTCTCTCTCTCTCTCTCTCTCTCTGAATAAATGAATGAATTAAGAGTCAAACAAATAGCCTCTGACTCCACAAATAGCGAGAAAATTACTGAAAAGCTATTGATCTAAAATCCTAAAAATGTCATAAAAATAGTTTCAATTGTTTTGACATTTATTCAAATCTATTTCAGAAGTATATCTCAATAGAATGGGAGAGAATTGCAGCTATCACATTCACTTTCTAAATATTTACAAACCTGATCCGAGATTTTGTTATATTGAAAAATATCCCCAATTTTAGGCTATTTTTCAACTTTTTTGGATTCATTTCGAGAGATTTCATTTTAAACGGAAAGCCTTATTTGCCGGCTGTTCAATGAATTGATCAATAGTTTTGTTTTTCGTGTCATATCTTATTTGTTTCAATCGATTTGTTGTAAACAAAATGTTTGAGAAACCAAATGAATATTGTTTCAAATTCTTCATATTTTATAACCCACGCAATTTTAAATCAAGAATTTGAATAAAAGCAACTATAAAACAATCAGATTAAAAATCAACTAGCCAATCAGTACAGTGCACAACTTGAAATTATGGTTCTTTTACACGCGATAAAAACAAACTTGATGTATGTGACCAAGCTTATCAAAACTCATTCAATCAAAGCAAGTGATAAAATTGAATTCAATAGATAATAAAATTCAAAGCATTCCTTAAGAAAGTGGAAAAAATGATTTCGTTATTCAATAGAAAACAGAATCCAAGAAAAATAATTTCCATTTTGGGAATTGATGTCAATATTTCACAGAATCAATACCTTTCCCATCGAACCAAAAACAACAATAAAATTCTGTTTGTATTTGTGAGCAAATGCTGTGCTGAAGATGGCATGTGTTTAGCGGTTTCTGGCTGTTCTCTGACACACATGTTCTTTGACATGAATCAAGTCTTAAGAGACTTCTCATCCAATTGATTACAAAAACTAATGCTATAATAGCGCTGTTGTGCTGAACATCAGTGAGGCTGTGCTCTCCTTTCTAATATGCCATCAATTTGTTTGCTGAAAACATGATAAACTTTGAATGTTCATAATTTTCATAAACATCAACAGTATTTCCTTGTTTATCTTGGTGTTTTGACCACGATTAAGTGGTTGAGAAGAATTGTTTCAAAATTCTTTGAATATCTGAAAATGTATGTAGTATAATTTTATATTAAAATAGTCATTATGGTTATTTTTCAAATAATTTGCTGTCAAAAGCCATTTTTATGACTTGTTTTTTATGTTTTCAGTCAATTTGTGAATCATTTGTGAGATAAACAACTTTTTTAATAAATCAAATTTAAAGAACATTTGGGATGACATGACTCCCATTAGTCGTAAGTGTGTTTTGCTGTCGTTTTTGTTAATCTAATTATTATTATTATTATTATTATTACACAAAAACTAATCTGATTGTAGTCTGGAAATATTATCAAATAGATTTATCGAGGTAAACAGTCAGCAGCATAATGAAATCTTGATGACTTTTCATAGACTTAAAAAGCAAGTGGTTTATTTTAAAAGTTCTGGTATGCCCAAGTATTCAATTTAACAAGCAAACGTTTAAATAAAAATTGAAACTTGATGATTTGATGGATTTCAAAACATAGAGTTCAATATGATTTCGAAATTGTATTCAATATTTTTATTATAAACTGAATTTTAATATTAATAATTCAATACTAATTAAGTAGAATGGAATTTATTCATTATAAACGCACTTGGTAGTTCTCATTAAAAACCATTATGGAAATTATTGTTCTATTTTGAGGGCAATTAGTTTTGATGCAAAAACCAGAATAATATCAAATAATATTCTGATTTCATACACCATTTGATTAAAATTTTTCTTTATTTAGAAGAAAAGCAGCAAAATTAATAACCAGTGTTATATAACATGCTGTTTATCGATTAAATCACCAGTGTGAATGTCAAAACTCATTTGAATAGATATTACGGCCTTTTGTATTGGATGTGATGTTCGCCAGCTTTAAGAATAAATACATAGAAAATGAGTTAATATATGGACCGGATATTCACCCACTTCAGTGTCTATCAATAAAAAAAATATTTATCAAGAATCAAATGAAATTCATGTGGATTCTGATTATTAATAGCCTCATATTAATAGGAAATGTCTATCAATTCATACATTGATCGATGATTTCTTTGGAAAGCAAATCATAAGTTTGCGATAAAAATGTTGTTTATCTGAACACAAAAATAGTCCCGAATTTTAATTAACTGTATTGTTATCAAACAATAACTGGTTATAAGGATTTGTAAATAAGCCGAACATAAATCCTATTATCAAGCAAAACAAACTCACCTACACTTTCACTGAGATGTATATTCTTTTGTATAAAAACTTTGAATTAATGAATAAATCTTTTATTTTTCAGTCCATCCGTTCATAAATTCATTTGAAAAGTGAGTGAAATAATAGTTTAAAAAACTACTTCAAAGCAAAACTAGTAATGGATTTGAGCGCAACTCAAGAGACTGTTTATGTGGACAATCGACTCGAGTACAGTGTGAAGGGCCGACCGATTTTGCCAAATATTTCCACATCACTGGACACTTATGGCTCTTATCTAAATGGGTCCGCAGATAGAGAAAATTTATCCAATTTCCCTGATGACTACGAGGTAATTATCTTTCCTTTGATGAATCCGATTCCAATAATATCAAAATTATGTATTTCGCAAAATGAATGATCATTTTCAAAGAGAAGTTCCTTGCTATTGCAGAATAAATGTAATAGAAGTATATGAAAACAGAATAAAATGTAACATCAATGTTTTTATTTCATGTTAAGCAGTAATGATCGAGATAGATTTCTTTTTATGCCTTCAAATTTTCTGAAGAACATTGAGCAAGCTAATAAATTGGTAGTGATATTTTTCAACTAATGAGTTTTTTTATTACCTTATTTATCCAAATTGCCAAGACACAATCTTAACATTTTTTCTTTCTGCTAATCCCACTAATTACGCATTTCTCAAATGACCAGGTGCAATTTAATCTACTGAACGTAACGCGAGACATGCCTATAGAATACGCGGGAGTAATGTTCGGCTATATTATGCCCTTCCTATTAGTGATTACAATAGTGGCCAACATTCTAATCGTTTTGGTATTATCTCAAAGACATATGAGAACACCAACTAATATACTGTTGCTGTCGATGGCGATCGCTGACCTGTTGACCTTACTCTTCCCAGCACCATGGTACTTCTATATGTACACACTGGGCTATCATCAAAAACTATTGTATCCGACGTCCGCCTGTTATGCCTATTATTATATGATTGATGTGATTCCAGCCTTCTTCCACACCGCCTCCATTTGGTTTACCCTGTTATTAGCCGGACAGAGGTATGAAAAAATTGCCAGAGTCTATTTGTAGGATTTTTAAAATAGATATAATAGCAAGGTAAAATAAACTTCGGAATGAAATATTTGTCTATCATTTTGAAGTAAAAGTTATATCATTTGATTTACAGAATAATTTTGAATCTCATGAAATAGTTTAAATATCCCTGGTCATGTTAATGTGTTTGAATTTATTCTATTTAAAATCTATAATTTCAACTTTCACTGATCATTCAATTCTATTCTTCAAATTAATTTTATTTAATTGAAAAATCCTATAATTTTTAAGTTAAAAACTATAAACCATTCTCTCAACAAAAACTCCATTAATACGTGTAGAGGATTCGCCAGGGTCGTTTTCATTATGACCTATTAGCAAGGATTTTATCAAGTTATCTAAAAGAGAGTGTGTTGTTTGCCAAGAATAGATCAGTCGTGGGATGTCATGAAAGAAATAATTGACACCAAAGGACTAAAACATCAAATTGTGTTGAGTTGACAAATATAACAAACAAAAGGGGACAGACATTCACTCCATTGACAATTCAAAGAACTATTAGGTCCTGTGTCTCACCAACTGTCCAATTCCGACGGAATTAAGGATATGTTTTGAGAATTCACTAATAATTTATCACAAGATCTGTTTCTGTTATTACCACGATAGTGATATTTTAACTCTGAGTCTAAGCCACGTTACCCTTGAAGAAAATTGATATCTTTGATAATTAGCCAGATGAAATCAAAATCGAAGCCTTAGTGCAGAGTTTATGTTCATTTTAATTGTTTGATTTTGTATTAAACAATATTTGAAATTCTATAAAATATAATCACTTTTATAAAAGACCTTGCGCATCTTCAGCTTTATTTTCTTCTTGTTAGTATTTTTGACAAATACTTTTTGACTGTTTCTCTGATAATCCTCTTATTCACTAATTTAATGACTGGAACTTAAATCTAAATATAGTATCAGAATCTAAACACATCTTTTCTGACAAATTCATTACTCATTTATGAATTGTGAAAAACTATTGATTTTATCAGAAAATCATTGATTTCGATAAAGTCTGGAAAACAAGTGCTGTTAAGAATACAGTCCTCAAAGAGTGCGTTCGACACTTTCCAAAATAATGTCAACCAAATTAGTGCGATTGTAGCGACAGATAAGCATTAATTTGGTTGATTTTATTCTGGAAAGTGTCAAACGCACTCTGTAACGACTGTAAAGGGGCCTTATATTGAATACTGCAAATTTCTATTGAATATTTTCTAACCTAGTGCAATATTTTCTAACATATTTTTATAATAAGCTAATGTTTATCTTCTAATTTAACCTTGAACAAAACAAATTATAATATTTTATATCTTGCTCAGATACGTCTACATTTGTCATCCATGTGTGGCCAGAACCTGGTGCACAACACCACGCGTAATCAAGGCCATTTGTACGATATTCCTATTGGCATTCATGCATCAAATCACACGCTTTTTTGACCGCCGATATATACCTGTTCAAATTGAATTCAACAACAATTTAGAGTACGGCTGTCAGTTGCAGTCCACTGATTGGGTGAATGGCATTGAAGACTACTATTACACCTCATATTACACCTTTCGCATAATATTCGTGAACATCGGTCCCTGTGCCGCTCTGGTCGTATTCAATGTCCTCCTATTCATAGCACTGCGCAAAGCAGAAGACAACAGATTAAAACTGTTTAACAAAAACAACTCACAGTCGAGCGAAAACCGAAAGATCCGGGACTCCAACTCGACCACGATCATGTTAATCGTGGTAGTTTCTGTATTTCTTGTGGTGGAAATACCGTTAGCCATCACAACACTACTCCATGTAATGCAGAACGCATTGGATTTGCAGATCGTGTCCTACGATGTGTTGAACACAACGATAGTCTTCTCCAACTTCTTCATTATCCTCTCATATCCGGTCAATTTTGCCATTTATTGCGGGATGAGTCGACTCTTTCGCGAGACTTTTAGAGATCTGTTTCATATTACTAACAATGAACGCAACCAATGGTTGTCCACTAGATATACCACTTATGTTAACGGCGACGGTGTGACCAAATTGGTGTCCGGTAGCCGAAGATATTCGGTGGCCGTTAACGGACTCAATAGTATAGTTAATAATAACAATTGTTGTAAAAATAATCCATTGGAGACTGTGCTGTAAATTTGTCGTTTTTAACCAGGGTCATTATGTGAATGATAACTCAGATTAACTTATTTATCGATGTTTTTTGAAATAAATAAATAAAACAAATTTTTAAAATAATTTAAATATTTTTCGTTTTTATTATTATTTTGTAAATAATTTTGTAAATAAGAGAAACAATTCACAGATTGCTATAAGTTATCAATTGTATTGAATTCTGTATTAAAGTAATTTATTTGAGCAAGATCATTGATTCTGATTCTTTAACTAACTCGATAATAATAATGACAACCTTCAAAGTTTGCAAGTTCATTTAATTTCTATTCGTTACTTACATCTAATTGAAATCATTGAAATCCAATATTGAGATCAAACATCTGTTCCATAACTTCTCATTATTTTACTTAAAAATTGACCTCAAACTCAATTTTTGAAAATAATGAATGAATTTAATCAATTGGTTTCCAGTGTCGAGAAGGAGGTTAGAGGAGAAGAGCCGAATGATCTCAAACAGAGGTGTCATTGGGTTATGTCAACAGTATTTGGTCGGGAATTGGACTAAACTTTCGGTCACTGATATTGAAGTGAAGCGATTTACCGAAAGTATGTCCAATCAGACCTTTCACTGTTTTATACCAGGAGTTTCAACAAAAGATGATAAAGAGCCTTAAGAAGTGGTCATCAGATTCTATGGCAATAAATATATTTTCAAGAATTTTGACCCACAGTTTACCCGATTTGGTGATGGGTTTGTTTGACTAATGGCCTCCGAAAATGGACTTGGTACTCTACTCTACAAACTGGATCCAAGTGGACAAATCTTGAAATACTATCCGGTACATTAAACATTTAAAATAAGGGCATAACCTTATACCTTTTCATACAAACTTCAATTGTTTGAACGACAGAACCGTTTATTCGAGGCAACTGATCTGTATGACAGAGATCTAGGTGATCTTGTGCTCTAAAGAGTGACTTAACTCTCGATCGCTCTGAAGAGTAGTTTTTCTGTTTGTCAACAGATGTGTCTCTCTTTTGTTTTGATTAAAAACACATGTTTTTTGAGTCAATCCTTTGATTTAATTTTTCAGACATTTGTCTCAAAATTTCATTCAAACATTTGATTATCAAAAATGTCTTCAATAAATAGTTTGTGTTTAAGAAGTGATTCAAACAAAAGACAGTCATTTAGTGATTCAAAGACTGTTCAAACATTTGATGACAAATACAGAAAAGACTCGTTTAGTGACCGCTTTTGTGACGATTTGTGTGAAGAGATTCTCCAGTATTTGTCAATCGTAGACAAACTCCGCTTTGAATGTCTGTCCAAACAGTTCCAGAGGACTGTCTTCACGAAACAGTTTAAACTGGTATTTGAAGGAGAAAAGATTGATATAAAATCATTGGAATCACTGCTTAAGAAGTGTCCAAATATTACATCCATTGACTTAATGTCAATCAATAATAACAATAATTACAATAAAATGATTGAATTGATTGTCAAATACTGTCATCATTTGAATCAATTCAATGAAAGCGTTTTCCCAGAGTTTCAGCAAAAGTTTGGCTCAAAATTAAAATCAATTGTTTTAACGGATGTTTTCAATCGTTTAGATTTATTCCCAAACATCGAAACAGTGAGCATAAGATGTAGTAAAATCCCGATTATATCACCGTTTAATTCAAAGAAAGTCAAGACATTGGATCTAGTTGTTTTTGAGGGCAGCAAACAGTTGTTTAACAAATTGATAGAAAACTTTGGAAGTCTTCGACATTTGGATGTCTTCTTCTTTGTAAATGAAGACAAAAATGGAATCAATGAGTGTTTGATAAATATCTCAAAACTAAAAGATTTAATTGATTTGAAAATCACCACTAATTTCGGTCTAAACACAAAACTATTCTCCAAATCGTTGACAGAAATCGCAAACAATTGTCAAAAACTGAAGAGAATTTACATTTATTTTGACATCAATTCAGAGAACGTCTCAAATATGAGTCAATTGTTGTCTCCTTTGAAAGCATTTAAAGCATTAAAACGATTGGATTTAAGGCTCAATAATGAGACGAAAGAAGATATCATTAAATTGTTTATTTTTGAGGCATTCAAACAATTATCAAATATCACTCATTTGAGTCTTGAATTTAATTCCTGTCAAACACTGAATGAGAAGACACTCAAAGATATTGACATTTATTTACCAAAACTCCAATCTTTGATAATTACCAATAATCCAATCAACACAACATCAGAAGGAGTGACACAAATGACAGATATTCTGAGCCGTCTTTCAAATCTTCAGACAATTAGATTGTGGTTCGAGAGTGAAGTGCTTTCCCAACAATTCAAAGAAGAAATCATTAAAAAGTGCCGAAAAATCAAAAGAAATTTATAACTAATAAAACTTTTTTCAAATTGTTTTTCAAACACTTTATTATTGAATAGAATTTGTATTTAATTAAAGTTTCGATCAATTAATTAAAATATTGAAAACTTTTCGAAATATTTCTTTTCTTATTTCAAAACCAATTCTATCTCTTCTTATTCCTCGACTAAAAGACGTCAACAGATGTCAGACAACAGAGTCTTTGAATTTAATTAAAGATTCGATTAATTAAAAGGTTTTTGATTTCATTCTTAGAAAACGTTTTTTTCGTTAATTAATTCTGAAATGAATTCAAAGACTCTTTAATTCGTCTTTTCGTCACTCTTTTCGACATTTTCTTTGAGTGAAACCAAAATCCAATTCTTTCCGAAAATTAATTCCGAATTTTGTCTTTCAGTGCAATGTTTGCCGATTGGGTGCAAAAGCTGTGGTAAAAACAAATACCGTTCCAATAATGACTTATTATTGCCTTTTAGTTAATTATAACTGAGTTTTAGAGCGAAAACTTTTATTCAATTGATTTTAATAGAAGTTTTTCAAATAAAAGTCTACCAAAATTAGAATACAATGGGTTAGTAGTAAACAATTTCAATAATGGGTTACTTAATTAGTGGGTTAATTAAATTCAAAATCTTGGTTTAATATTAAAACTAGACTAGCTAATTGATTTTAGTTGGAGACCCAACGCGGAACATGTCTGGCCATAGGTCTAGCATTACAATTGGCCGAGAGCACCCTGTACCTCTTGATCATATCGTCAAGGAGGAATTTCTCGTCATATAATTTCATTTCGGCCAAAGTCAACAGATCCTCAACACTACACCTCTCGATGTAAACAATGGTACGAAAGTGTTTGACATCCAACTCAGGGTTGGCGTCCATGAGTTTTCTGATCTGCATCAGTACATAACTGGGCGATGCGTTGAGCGCTCCCAACACCTTCTCGGCAATACCTATGGTTTCATTCATAAAAGACTCGTCGGCTATGATCTGTTGTGAGTTCGCGAAGACAAATGTCATCCAAAGTCTGACCAATTCGTGCATTTGGTTCTCTTCGGCAAACTTATAGATATCCAGATAGTTGTTCAGAAAAATCATCTTGGCTAATGTTCGCTCTATCTGAAGCTTGAGGCCTTCCATTCCAAAATGTTGAGCCATTTTGTATACACCGATGGCTTTCCTGTAGTCACTCTCGTCTTCCAAAGTGAACCGTTCGGTATAGAAGTATTTGAGCAAAACTCTAAAGACGTCTTCCGATTCGGGTCCCAAATCGACTTCTTCTTTAGTTGGATCCGCTCTAAACATTTCGGCAAATTTCGGACTCTTAGCCATCAAAACGAACCGATGGGCGGGCAGTTTAGTGCCGTTGACCACCAGTTTGACATCACTGGTGTCTTCATTCATGTAAAAGCTGTTCAGATTAGGAAAGGAGTCCATCGGCGCAACCGATCGTTTGCCGATATCTTTGGGATAAATAAATCAAATATTAATGAATATATTGAAAACATTAATCAATATCTTACTCGAGATTTCCTGATCGCAATAGATGTGTCTCATCGGCGGTACAACAGGTCCGACGTTTGGTTGAGCCGGTGCTGGTTGTTGGCCGTCAATCTGGCCGTCATTTGGTGTCCAGATAAGGCGTTTGACTTTCGTATTTCTCTTCCAAATCAAATCTTTTTCTTCTAATTGAGTACTAATTTTGAAAAATAAATTGAAATCAAATGAAAATTTCAATTTAAATGAGAATTTCTTACTCCGCGGCAAATACTGAGAGGAATAATGAGAAGACAACAACTGATTGCACTTTCATTTTGAGCACTTATTTCAGTAGCAGTCAGTTTCAACGAATAACTGAGTGATAGGTCTTATTTTCAACCCTTTCTTATATACCCTGTTTATGAATTCGATCACTTCCTTTCTCATTCATGAAATACATTTTGAAATCTCAAAACAAATTTCTTATTAATGAAAACAAATTTTGTTTTAATGAATCATCGAATTCAACATTAGTTTTATTGAGTATCTAGGGTAGGTAATCTTTGACACTTTTAACCAAGTTGAACTTAATAAGTGAACATCTAATTTGTAATCCTTTTAAAAGTTGAGCAAGTGAACTTGATTATTGAAATTTTTCAATTTTTCTTGTTTCTAAGGAATTTTTTTTTGATAAGTTTATATCAAACAGTTGTAAAGTTATCAAAACGAATTCATATTGAGAAATTTGAACCGGATTCTATCTTCTTTGATTATATATGCAAGGTAGAGTGATGGATGTCTATTCAACTTCTAATGGTTTATTTTCCCGATTAATCATTTAGAATTTGATCATGTCATCTAGTTGAAAATCCTCATCTTTCAATCAAAACAACTGATTAGACCGGAAATTATCGAGTCACATTAGTTACTTTACCAATTTATAAACAGGAGCATTCTTTAAATGACATTCGAGATATTTCCTTAAAAGAAAATGTTTTTGAATCAAACAATTTGTTTGGAGATAAATGTTTTTTGACATTAAATAATCTCAATTTCATAACTGCATATATTGTGTCTAGTAGGTTTTATTTCAAAATTTCACTGGGGTTTCGCTTATTTCAATGATGTCCTCTACACTCTTTATAATAATTTGTTTTTACATCTACCAAGATCTTAATAAAACCATGTTTTACATTTATTTCTTCAATTTCATCCATTTTTAAATTGAGACTATCAAGAATAAACTAGCATGTTTCATCTCGAATAACACCATTTTCAATTTATCAGTTGTATTCCGGTCAATGAACGGTATTTTCTTGAGATCAATAAATAACAAGGGTAGTTTTCATTTAAAATACTTAACCTTCATTTTGGTTGAGTGTAAAAACAGTTGACATTCGTTTCCTTTATATTTATTTTTTCATTTCCTTTCAATAGATTTACAAATTGTATTATTTTATGATTTCTTTACAATATTTTATCAATTGTTTCAATCAAATATCAAATCAAATATCATTTTATTTTCGAAATTTCCCAAAGTTTTCCCGAATGTTCTTCATATGAATATTGTAATTATTTTGGGAAAAATACAAATATTAATAAAATTACTTTTTGGAAGCCATATGACATGTTTATCACCTTGTTTAATTCAATACACTATTTTAAACGATCTTTTGACTGAACCTCAACTTAATTCAATTACTTCCAATGTTATGAAGTGAGATATGAATTGCAATGTTTTTCCATAATGTAAATCAAAATCTCTGTTTCAATAAATAGATTATTTCATTAATGTCTCTCTTGTTTCTCAAAATACTCGAAATTGGATTCTAAATGAATTATAACTTAAATTGTATTTTGACCAAGACCATAAGATGATAAAAATTAAGGCCTAAATATAAACTTAATAATTAAAATTTTGACCTTGAATCTTCAACCATTGAACCAGAACACTTACATTAATATTATATTTTAGATAACAACATGAAATTAATTTTAATATAACCTTGATTAAGAAAATTGACTTTCATTTACTTGAAATTGAATCTAAAAGAAAATAACAAATTTTTTACATTTAAGCTAATATTTGATCTAATAAGTAAATATTCCTTGATACATATGTATATGATGATTGAATTTCGAAAATGTTGTAAGCTCAGATGTGAAATATGTTATCTAACTTGTGAAACGAGATAATTGTCTAACAATATTGCTTGATCAATAGCGAACAGCTGCACTTGTCCATGATAATAATGTCCTTTGAAATTGACAAGTTGTTACCGAAAAGCTATATAATTGATTCGGTGGACAATCAGTTGTATAGAATTGGGTTGAGTTATGAAAGTGATGGCAAAGTTAGGAGAAAACCCTTTTGTGATCCCAGACTCATATCAGTGGTTGTTCTCCTCTATGGTTTTGCAATCAATATGGATTTATTTTCGACCAGGAATAACTTATTTTACTGGAAATTGTTTGGAAACATCGGGCAAATACAAGGGATTGGAATCATCTGGGACTTTCTTTTCAATTTGGGGCTAGTAATGGTTGTGAGCTCTCAACTCATTTACTACTATAACCAATGGAAAGGCATAAAACCAACATTCCTTCGTGTGTTCCGAATGATGTCGGGCTCACTATCTCCCAAAGCTGTTGGCCTCTCAAACACATTACAAGGGCTTAAACTCATCCGCAGAACAAAAGTCTTACTGAAAATCCTTGAGTTTAATAACGACTATATTTTGACATCTCTTGTCTTTATTAATGTTATGACAACATATTTGTTGTACTTCACTCTTACCGAGGCATTGGTCTTCGGTTTACCCAATGCTTTTCTTTTCGCAGCATTATGTTATCATATATGTAATTTTACATTTTACCAGATCATTTACTTTTATATACTCTGCTATTATCTCAAGCTTAGAATTGAGAGTATCAAGCACAAATTAGAAATTTGCCTCCGTAATAAATGCTTTCTAAACCTCAGCTATATTTTTCATACTTTAAATGATATTTGCGTTGAAGTCAATGAATACAACACTAGTTTTTGGTCAAAATTTTTGCTATTCCTATGGCTGAGTGTGGGATCAGCTGATGTCTGCTTCTTATTTATGTCAGTCTTCAGTCAAATGCAACTCTTTTCGAGATTAATCTTTTTTTATTGCTTTGTTTTGGTGGCGATTATGTTTGCGATCATAATATTCACGGCTTCGTCAGTCAACTATCAAATCAATCAGTTCTATGAGGTTTTCAACCGAATTAATATTTCTTTCAAACCAAGGCAAAAAAATTCTCTCCTCCAATTGATCAAGGTAAATACAATTTTTATGCTGAATTGATATAATTTTAATCCGGGTTTTTCATTGAAGCTCTCAAATTTGATTGAAAGGTTAGGTGAGAAAAGGGTTGGTTTTTCCTGTTGGAAGTTATTCACAATTAATTATTCCAGATGTTATGATGTGAGTACATTTACTTTGTTTAACCAGCAAGATGACCAATTTTATTCTCTTGGCAAACAGATTCTGGCCTTTTTAATTATGCTTCTTCTTAAAATAATTGATATCAACACCAATTAAAATGTAAAGTTTAAACCAAAAGTAAAAGATATTATTAGATAATAATTGGATGTATGATTGATGATAATGATCTAGCTAATATTGTATTAAATTTTAAATTAGAAATTTAGAAATTTTCCTCTGAATTGTTTTTATCGATCAATAAATTTTTCATTTAAATTTTGTTCTAGCAAAACATATTATTCTTATAAATGTAAAATATTTCCTTCGAAAATATAATTTCTTTGCATTCTGATTATAATTATACCAAGTTTGATGAATTCTGAGTTATTCTTACCACTGTGGCAAATAATTAACTATTTATTAAGTAAGGTCATTAATCTGTTACTACTAGTAATTAAGAACTTCATTATTATTTCAATTATGTTTATCACTAAATTAGAGGATAAAACTCATAAGAGGTTCAAAATTTTGCTGCAAATGTATAAAACCTCAAATATGGTAAAATTTGATCCGAATCAATTACTGCCGAAACAATTGATCTTGGTCTCTATTGACAAACATTTGGACAGAATCGGACTAAGTTTGAAACCCAATGAAGAGCGAGGTCGTTTTCATAATCCTTATATTATTTTCTTTCTGTTTATTTCTTATTTTATCAAATGTTCGGTTGTTTTGAATTTGAGTGAAAAAAATGAAAACTTTTTGAGACTATTTGGAGATTTCGCGCATTTTATTGGTTTGAGATATCATTTCAATTTTTCCTTCAATTTGGTTCTCATTGTTGTAATCGGTTCTCAAATTATCTATTATTACAACCACAGGAAAGGTGTAGAACCAACATTCCTAAAGGTGTTCCAAATGATGTCAGGAGTGATACCACCAAAAGATGTTGATCTCACAAATCAAACCGAAATTTTGGTACTTATTATGAAAACCAAGACTATATTCAAACTGATCGAAATAAATAACAAAAAACTGATTCCTTTGTTTTCATTCTTGTTATCCATAACTCCATACGCACTGAACTGTTCTCTTATTGAAACTTTAATCTATGGTTTCCCGAACTCAATGATCTATGTCCTTTTAAACTATCATTTCTTTAATTTATTCGTATATCAAGTAATTTATTTTTACTTATTGTGTGTTTATATCAAAATTAAACTCAAAAATGTCGACAAAATACTAATGAAAATGAAGTCAAATGTCTTTCGATTCAATACAACACAAGTATTGCAAAAAATGGATCTAATTTTTGTTGAGATTAATGAATACAATAAGACTTTTTGGTCTAAATTTTTAATCTTATTCTGGGTTACTATAGGAGGGGCTGTAGTTTTTCTCAATTTTATGCTGTTCTTCACATCCATGTCTCTATTAATCAGAATTGTCTTCATTTATGCACTGATTATATTCGGCTCAATATTTTTGTTCGTCATTTTCATCGCTTCGTCTGTTAATTACGAGTCAAACAAATTTTATAAATCATTGAATAAATTGATGATTGCTTTGAACCAAACGAAAAGATACTCGTTTTATAGACGGATCAGTTTAGCGAGGAATCAGCTGAAGGTATAATTTTCTAATTAATAGTCTTATTAATGACTCACTTAATGAGACCTTTTTTCACAGTTGATGTGTATGATTGAGAGGACAGGACTGAAAAAAGTAGGCTTTTCGTGTTGGAGCCTATTTATCATCAATTATTTTCGCTGTTATGAGGTGAGTACCAAGATGGAACAAAAATTTTATTCAATTATTGAATAGTAATGGGATGTTCAATGAAATCTTCTAGGTAATTTCTCTTCTCTCAATTCTACTTGTTCAAATAATCGAAGCATCAAAGTGAAGCAATAATGGTTTGTTGTGAATGAAATTAAATCAATCAATAAAACTAGCTCGTTCTCTACATTTTCTTTGATTCAAATAATTGTTAATAAGTTCAACATTCACATATACCTGGACATATACCTGGATATTTTTTTATCATTTTATACACTGACATACCATTTGAGTTCTCAAAAAAACACATTAATCATCTTGTTAAGTTTATAGGCTCATTTGGTTATTAGCAATTCTAATTAAAGATAACATTCGTGACATGCAAACATTAACCTGGTATTTATGTAAATCCAATATCGTTTTTGTTTTGAATTATATATTTGAAAATTTCTGACAAATAATAAAATATTTGAACTCAAGTCAAGTCTATGGACTTAAATAAAGTGCCGAACTGAGCCCTTTTGCCAACAATTTCTTTACTTATTGACGATCGCTATTCTGTCCTCATCTTTGCCGCAATGAATTTTGACTATAGTTTTGAAATTTATTTCACTGTAATAGTAGTGAAACTCTAAGACTAATGATATTTTGAACTCAATTGCTCTGTATTTTCGATTCATCGTAAGTCAAGAAACATCACATTTCTTACGTAAAAACTTGAAGAAAGTCATAATTATCTTAATGAAAATATTTCGTGAATTTTCATAATTAAAAATTATCTCCAAAAGAAGTTATTCATATGAACCAAAATATGTAAGTTATATATTCGAGGCTAACTAATATCGATTCAAATATTACAGCTCTAATACCAAAATTCATTTAATTTCGACATTAATTTGTTTGTCGTCTGTCCGACAATAAGTCCAAAACGAAAGGAAAAGACAAAGACATCTGTCTATCGTTCAGTTCGGACGATAATAATTATGATCTAATAATTTCGATTGGAATATAATGTTTAAACAGTTTAAACAACCTAGGCAAGTATCAGTAAATTTTCAGTTTATTGAAAATAATTGTGTCAAGGTTAAAATATTTTCATAGTAAAAGTTATATAATTTTTGCATTTATTTTTCACTTAAGGCCGAAATCAATGGCAAAGGAAAAGACATTCGGCTATCGTTTAGTTCGGATGTCTGTAATTATTTTGAATTTATTAACATCTGTTGGAATTCTGTGCTATTATTTGATTGCCATGTTTGAACATGGTCATCAGCTTAAGTGTGTCGGGAAGAATATCACGTTAATTATTGGTAAGTCTTGCAATTATTAGGGAATCACAGTCTAAATTGTGGGATACTATATTTCAGCAGGATTCATTTGTTTGTTTTGTGCACTTGGTGCTTTTCATGAGTTTGGACCACTAACTTTGAGTTGTGGAGTGTCGATACTTTTGGTTACATTGCTGACCATCTTCTTGGATTCATTGGATGGCAATGGCCAGGATGATTTTGAATTTCAAGCATTGGTTCATGGCTACTTTCTGGCCATTTCTCTACTGTCCATCACATTGGTCGTTTGGTCTATCAAGGATCAATCAAGGTTTCGAAAGATAGAGAAGGACAGGCAAACGGAAAGCATGTCAAGGGGTCGAATTATGTACTTTTGCAATGGTTTGTCGAAACTAAATAATCCACTATTGGCTGAATTGAATGCAATCAAATGTAGTGCCGCTGTTGCGGATCATAAGCCGGTTATACCTTTCTTAATGGTAAGGTTAAGTGCTCCGGGAAAACAACAAGATATTATTGGAGGTGAGGACCTGCCACCTTCTTATGAGGAGATTCAGCCGCCTTCATATTATGATGTGGTCATGAATACAACACACGACTAATTGATTGCATAATTGTTTTGAGCAAGTTTATTTTTTTCATCACATTATAATCTTGTTAGGTTTTTGGTTATAACAATACATTACTTTTATTGCAGTGAATATTTGATTTGATTTCAAATTCAATAATTCAATTATCAATGAATTTAATTTAATTATTAGATGTATTCAAACTCTTTTAATTCGATTAATTAGTTGTAATTTTAAAAGATTATAAACCTGTAAATCTTAGGGTCATTTTCAACTAGGTAAAAATTAGTTTCTTAACATCAAAGCATATTTACTCAACATTCTAAAGCCAATTAATAATATATTTTGGTTTTAGAAATAATTGTCAAAACATATTATTTTTACTTAATATTAATTGAATGGAATTTTGTGTTTTTCTCTGAAAACATGAGTGAAGTTTAAAGCATATAATGATTTTCTTAATTAACTATTACATTAAACACAGTATTTTTGCGATTATATCTGCTGTCAGAGACACAAAAGTTGAGTCAATCTAATAATGATTTCAAAATACAGGGTCACAAACGGTATTTCGGGGCGATTTAAAAGTCAATTTAATTAATTAAAATCTGTTAATGTAGTTTTCATTTCTAGTTTTGTTGAAAACAATTCTCAATCAAATCAATTACTTATTAAAAGTTGATTTTTTGGTTATTAACACGAAGAAAATGAAGAATTTTGATTCAAAGAAAGTATTGCCCGAAGAAGTAGTCTATAAATCGGCAAAAAATCATTTATATCGAGTTAGTCCGACGGACGACCTGAATATTCTTTGGCAAAGGAATTGGTTTCATAATCCAGTTTTGGTTTTCATTGTAGTCTTTATGTTTTTGGCGATGAAATCAATTACTTCTTTGGCCGACGAAAGCAATGAAAGATTTTTGTCTAGTTTTGGGAGATTTCGGACACTATGGGAATCAGAATATTTTACAACTTAATGTTTATTCTGATCAATTCATTGGCTATATTATGTCAAATCATTTATTATAATTATTTCATTACAATTAATAAAATTGTTTGTCGTGATTGAGAAAGTGAAACATTATCTTGTTACAATTTCATAGTTACAACTTAAGTAAAGGTTGTAATCACGTGATTTTAATTCCAATTAAAATATTATTTTCATTAAATTAGTTTAAATTAATTGCTTTTTATTACAATTTCGTGTATTTTAGTGAAACGTAAGCAATGGATAAGAAGATAGCGATCGCGTGGATTAATCTCACCCTTAAAGTCAAATCAATCTTAACTCGAAAAGAGTCTGTAATTCTCAACAAATTGAATGGTTTCGTAGAGTTCGGGACTTTGACGGCTGTTATGGGAACGTCGGGTTCAGGTCTCACATCACTATTGATGTGTTTGAATGGAATGAATAATTCAAAACTCAGCGATGAAACCGAAATCCGATTAAATACTTCAAAGAAGATTCGCTCGACTTTTGTCGGACACAACGAAAAAGAGTTTCTGATTATGGGTTTGACTGCAAAACAAAACCTTATTTACGCCTCGAAACTAAAGAACAGTAACTGTGGACAAGACGTCGATCACGAGAGGAATGTTCAGCAAATTATGTCTGACCTCATGATAAACGACACAATCAACACAAAGGCTGAGAACTGTAGTGGAGGAGAGCAGAAACGACTGGCCATCGCTCTGGAATTGACTGCTCTGAATAAACCTAATCTTATACTTTGTGACGAACCAACAACTGGTTTGGACAGTAACCTTGCTGAAATGGTAATTAATCTAAATATTATACATTGAGAATGTTATCTTACTCATTTATCACAATATATATAATTAGGTCACTCAGTGTCTAAAAGAGTTAGCAGTGAAGCAAAACATAGCAATCATATCGACTATACATCAGCCGAATTCAGATGTCTTACAACTCTTCGACAGTTTGTATGTTTTGGCAAAAGGAGGAGTTTGTGTCTATTCGGGAACACCTAATCGCTTACCATATTATTTAAGAGAGTGTAATATAATCTGTGCTGACTATGAGGTACCCATTGAGACACTGATTGCAATCGCTTCGAAAGATTGTGTCGATGGGACCAAAGAAGAGCTCAGAAACAAAATCTCTTCAAAATTGAAGGAAACAATTGAGCGAAGAATAGACGAAACGAAACCAAAATTTATTAAACAGCGGAAGAAAGTCTTCAACTTTAAAGACGTGTATTTCCTGTTATGTCGAGGACTGACTGAATTGGTTTCATATAAATATAAGTCCACTTTTATTTCGACCTCAATTTTATTATTCTGTGCTTTATTTGTCAGTTTTTCATATCCAAATGACATTGGAGAATTTAAAGACTGTTTCTCACTGAATGAGTTTAAACCCATTAGTTGTATGGATCTGGTCATTGGTGATCACATGTTGGAGCAAAACATAGCTTTCTTAATCTGCAGTCTCTTAGCTGTGCTGTTGATTCAGTGCGTTATCACAATATCTGAGAAAATCATAAAAATATATGTCTTTACGAATGAGCACCGAAACAGTTTAGTCATTTTCATTATATTGACGTTATCTTGAACAATTAATTATAGTTTGCCATTTCTCTAAGGTTTTTATAGCACTGGAGTATATTATCTGACAGAAACCATATCTGACTTTATCCCGACCACAATCAGTGCCAGTCTGTGTGCAGTGCTCTTCTATTTTATTACTAATCAGCCGAATGAAGCAAAAAGAATTTGGAAATTCTTTTTAATCATGCAACTTAACATCCACACAGTTGATGCCTTTGCACATATGATAACGATTATGCTGTTTAGAAGTAAACCCCTTTGCTTTCTTATAGGAATGGTTTATCTTGCTAACAATATATTATTCACGAATGCATTTATTTCACCAAGTGACTTTACCGATTTCATAGATGTTCTCAGCAATATTTCAATTATTAAGTTTACGTCAGAAATGGCTCTGATAACTGTCTATGGCTTTCATAGGTGTCCTACAAATCAAGTGTCAAAACATTTATTTATGTTCAAACTTACTGATGACGATATCTTTTGGGAGAATTGCGGATATGTTTTGATCCAGTTTACATTTTTTAAAATAGCTGGTTTTATCTGGATAATTATTATGCAAAATATTGATAAGTTTGAATTTATTATCAAGTTTATAAACAGAGGATTCAAAACTAATTCAGGAAATAGCGATGAAATTGGATTGAGTTATACTTCCGGCACAACATTTGAAAGATTCTGTTATATAAATGAAGTCGATTTGTCTGAAATAGTAAAACCATCGACCAGTGGTTGTCCAATGAATTATTCAAATAAAATTAACATGAAGCGAATCATGATTGATCAACGTAAATTTGAAGACCTTGCTCAAAATAGAGAGTTTAGCATCGGATGGATTGACATGACTTTGAGAGTAGAGAAGACCTTCTATTCAAATGAGAAGCAAATCCTTAGAGGAATTAAAGGTTTTTTGAAGTTTGGAACTTTGACTGCACTGATGGGACCGTCCGGAGCAGGAAAGTCATCTCTATTGAGTTGCTTGAATGGATTGAATGGGAATCTAATGACGAGAGAATCGAAAATACTCTTGAGTAAATCTAGGTCAATTAGAATATGTTTTATAGCACAGGATCAGAGGGAACATATCGTCAAAGGACTGACGGTAGAGCAGGCGCTCAGATATGCTTCGAAGTTGAAGAATACGGGGAAACGTATTGATCACGACATGAATGTCAACCAATTGATGACTGATTTGGACTTAAATGACATTCAATATAATTGTATCGAAAAATGCAGTTCTGGTCAACAAAAGAGAATTGTTTTGGCGATGGAATTGACTTCAGAAGTGAAACCCAACTTGATTTGTGTGGACGAACCCACTTCTGGTATCGATAATAGCACAGCATATGAGGTCAGTGCTCTTTACAACATTGAGAATCAAAATTTATTTTTTTGACAGTTGATTAAAATGTTGAGAAATTTGGCTCAAAAGTACAACTTATCGATCATAACAGCCATACATCAGCCAAACCTTCAAATTGTCTCAACTTTTGATATGTTGTATGTTTTAGCAAAAGGAGGAGTTTGTGTCTATTCTGGTCGACCACAACAATTGGAACCCCATTTAAATTATTGTGACATCCATTGCACTGAAGATCAGATCCCAATTGAAGTACTTCTTAAAATAGGACTCAACGGTTGCAATGATCAGACAGTCATTGCTTTGTCCGACAAAACCAAAATCGATATGAAAAGTGATGAACGACTAGCCTTACAACAGCTCCAAGTCTCTCCAAACGGCATTCCTCTGCAGTCAAAAGGCTTTTCGTTTGAAGAATTGTGGTATTTATTAATCCGAACCATAATTTGCTTCATTCGTCACAAATGGGTGATATTTTTGGTTCAGAGCGCTGTCTATTTGTTGACAGCCTTTTACGTGACCCAACACTTTGATTTCGACTTAGAAGGACCGACCAGTTGTATACCCAAATATACCAACAGTTGTGCCCTCACTTTGCAGTTCGTGACAAACAACAAACTAATTCATTACAACCAATCGTATATTTTATACAATATCGCAATATTAATGTCATTTTCAATGTGTATATCTTCGCTCACTTTTGCGGCTGACCTCAAGGTTTTCTTTGAAGAATATAGGAATCGTAAGTTTCTTGTTCAAAAATTGATAAATTCCTAGTTGTTTGCTCATTTATCTCGACTGCAAGGTTGGTATAGCACTGAATCATATTATTTGGTCAAAACATTTGTCGACATTATTCCGACTCTTATAATAATCTTCGGTTACGTCGCTATTATTGACACCAAATACAGAACCGACGATAGCTTTCAAACATTATTATTAGTTTTCTCAATGTATTTGATGAGTTGCATGAGTTTAGGTCACATCGTGGGTATTGTTTTCACGTCTAGACCTGCTATGGGGATAATGACAATCCTATTACCTTTTTATGCTTTTGCCTTGTCAGTTTCAGACAGAGATTTGTCTGAGTTTTCAAAAGGCTTAACAAATTTGATTCCATGCAAACTCGGTATTAAACACATGCGAATATTCTTCTATGGTAGAGGTCGCTGTCCAGAGGACCAGGTATCTTCAGTTCTATACAAACATGTGATTTATGAGGATGACTTCGATAAGACTACAATAATGATGGCATTTGATATCTGTTTCTATTATATTCTGTCCTATATTTTCTTGAAAATTAAGGCCGAATGGGATTCAATTCAATTGACTGTCAAATGGATGAAAGAAAAAATTTTCAGAACAATATCTTGCAAATATGATTAATCAGATCTTGTGATCTATCAAAAATTGTTAACTAGGTTTAATCGAGTTTTTTCTCAACTATTAAGAAAAATAAATATTTTCCGAATAATTGTGTCTTTCAACTAATTAATGAAATTCACGTGTCTTCATGATATCAAGCGAATAAATCAGTTGAGGAAAAGTGATTTATTTGGCAATTATTGGATTTGAGAACAAATAGAGACATCATTTGAATTAATTTTTTTATTAAACAAATATTTTTTGACGTTTTGGAAAATTATAATGAAATCGATATTCGGCTGAAACTTGAATTTGTTTTTTTGATATTAAGTCAGTCATATCACTTAGTTTTGCAATTAAAGCAAATTAGTTTATTTATGGACTAATTTTGTGTCTTTCAACTACTGCATGACATTTAAGTATTTCATTGATATCAAGCGAATTAATTGGCAAATATTAGATATGAGAACAAACGAAAATATTATTCATATTTTATAATTAGAAAAATATTTATTTTAGTTTTATGAGAGGTTTCGAAAAATTTATTAATGAAATCGATGTCTGACCTCAATATGAAATTTGTTTGTCTAACAAAAAGTCAATTCTAATAACACAGGTTTGCTATTAAAGCAAATTATTTGATCCAATGGCTAATTTTGATCCGAAGAAAGTCTTACCCGAAGAGGTTGCCTACAAATCGGCGGCCAATCATTTATACCGAATTGGTTTATGTCTTACTAACGATCAGACAATTATTTCGCAGAGAAAATGGTTTAATAATCCGTTTGTGGTCTTCATAGCACTCACAGTGTTTCTGGTGATGAAAATTATCACTTCTTTGGCCGATGAAAGCAATGAAATACTTTTCATAGTTTTGGGAGATTTCGGACATTTCCTCGGAGTTAGAAT